>OX578141.1:36900562-36960562 GCA_951213105.1 Amaurobius ferox | reverse complement strand
TCTGAGGGTCAGAAAAGTATAACTTCAACACGTCCAACACGCACTTCGGACGATATAGCTGTCGGACCAGTGAAGTATCTCATCTTCAGAATATCAACGTCAAGCATGACTCCGTTGTTGTTGTTGAGATCCAGACCGTCTAACCTACCAGAAAGGTGTAAGGTAACTGTTTGGACGGCCGGGAAGTGCCACCCAATTTAGACCGGAACCCAGTGGGGGAGGCATCCACAGGGACCGTATCCTCATTCCCCTACCACCAACCTCTCTGAAGGACTTACGGACCCACATGTTTACCGTGATCGTACTCCGCATGAACACGACGGCACTTGTGGCAGTGTGCGAATCCAGCGCGCAAACCACCGGGCTACCGCGCCCGAAATGTGGCAACAACACGCGGTGTTTCCAGGTGGTCACCCACCCAAAAGCATGATTCCGTGGAAAATCTCGTCACGAGAATCGTTATTGCAACGGACAGGATAAACACGACACCAGGTGTCTTCGACAGGGCGTGTCAGTCGTTCATTCGCCGGTGTGAATTGTGCAACGGCACCCTTGGCCGTCACTTTGAGCATCTACTTTGAGTCTTTCTCTGGTGTAAATGAATGTGGTTGTGCAATTTATGATTACGTTAATTCTCCTTATTTTCACTGTTGAAAGTTCAAATTTAACTTTACGCTTTTCTGACACTCAGAGTGGAACGCGACACTAGGTTCCATAGTAAATATTGCTCATCCTAATGTGTACCATCACCCCCTCTTATTTTGTCAAAGCACTTTACGAACACCCTGTATAAATAAATGTTATTTATTGTTTCTGTTTTTTTAACTAACATATTTCAGGAACATGGAAAAAATCTATAATCAACGGATTCAGATCTATCACAGTAGAATCAATCCTGTTTTATCAGGCACAATATAAATATTTTGCTTCAAATCCTTTTTCTCTCCTTTATTCCCCCCCCCCAACAAAAGGATTTCCTCACATTCCCAAAAGACGCCGTGTATGGTGCGGACGCCATAGTCACTCTCTGGGGAGGAGCGTTGTAGGAGAGTTAATCATCCTACCTTGGAACTAAGTAACCTTTATTACAAAAGTAGGAGAGCAAAATTGACATTGATGTAAACTAATGACTGCTGATGGGAAAGAGCTCCTTTCTAAAGTGAATCGTTTTTCGGTAAGACAACTTTTGTCTATTTAAAGGGATATAAATTACAATTTATGTGCTAAAAAATTTAAGAAAAATAATAGAATATTATTTTATATGTAAATAAGGAAAACTTGTGATTATAAGTATAATTCTTTTATGCAATCATAACTTGAAATATTTATGTATTCATATGTATAAAGATCTTAAAGTGAAACTTAAAATTAAAATTAAAATATTTAAAAGATATATATATATATATATATATATATATATATATATACGTATATATATATATATATATGTATATATATATATACGTATATATATATATATGTATATATATATATATACGTATATATGATTATAGAAAAACTTTCCCGATATATGAGCTCCTAGTGATCACACCGTTCAAGGAAACAGAAAGAAAATTTAAATGCAGGTATTTTAAGGTATGCACTCAAGAATGATGTGAAAAAACAACAGTCCTGATCTCACAGTTAGGGTTTACAGTGACACAATTTCGAAATTTCCAAATGGCAACGCCTACTTTTTTGAATTGGAATGTGATCTTCACAGTAAAAAACTATAAATGGCGTTGAAACGGCACCTGCAGCTCGAAAAACGCCAGTGCTAGGTAGACACTAAGAAAAAAGTGAAAACCACCAATGAGGACAGACCAGCGAGAGAAAAGCAAAACATTTTATTGTGTTTCACAAATTTTCCACATGCTAGGCTTCACACACTGTGGCAGAATTTTGGCCGCGGGCTACCGAAGTGCTGCCTGACATGCCTGGTATGTTAGAGAGAATTCGCCAATCGTTCCATCGCTGCTATGAGGCGTGCATTCAGGTTGGCTGTCTCTCTTTTGAGCCATTGCTGTAATTATTGTTTATTAAATGTCATTTTATAACTTCTAAGTCATTCTTGGGTTTTCGTCTCACCTTATCGGTTACACCAGAATTTCGGCCACTTGTGCTTTTACGTTTCATTTCCGACCCTCTAAACTATGACGAAACATGCTTGGTTTGGTGTGTACTACCACCTCGTAAAGTTTGGCCCATCTTTTTTCAATCACCCTACATTATCCTTTTCTTTCCTTTATTATAGTTGTTTTCATTTTTTTTCTTAGTCTTTGTCTAGAGCAGGCGTTTTTCAAGCTGTAGGTACCGTTTCAACGCTATTTATAATTTTTCACTGTGAAAATCACATTCCAATAAAGAAATGTAGGTGTTACCATTTGAAAATTTCGAAATTTTGTCACTGTAACCCTAACTGTGAAATCAGGACTGTTGTACATCATTCTTGAGCGCATACATTAAAATACCTGCATCCAAAATTTATTTCCATTTCCTTGAACGGTATGATCGCTAGGAGCTCATATATCTGCAAAGTTTTTATATAATCACCCTGTATATATATATATATATATATATATATATATATATATATATATATATATATCATCTTCTCTCTATCCTATCACTGGATTTTCAAACTATTGTTATTATTATTATATATACGTGTGTGTATAAATATATGATACTTGTATATATATATATATATATGATACTTGTATATATATATATATACTGAACTTTTAAGACTCATTATCTATCCAATTCAAAACCTGTGTGGTGATATACTATTGATAATAAATTTTGAATTTTTAATTTACAAACTATTGAAAAAATTACTGACAAATTACATATACAGTGGCCCGTCACCTGGCAGAATACGTAATAAAATTTGGCATAAAATGTGAAAATGCTAATAATACAACTAATGAAAATAAAATAATATTGGTTTGGAAGCCTTTTTCACGACTTCTTGGAAATGATGAAACCCAATACAGAAAAATAGGGATTATGACAGCCTGAAGGAAAAGAAGGGAAAATCCCAAAATAGCTATTCTGTGACCATGGACATTTTTAAGGGTCAACCATGGCACTCAAGTACTAATAGGAGCTGCTTTTCCATCTGCATACTGAAAAAATATCACAAAAATTATGTAGATGGCCCGACGCTTACAAAATAATTGAAAAGAAATTGAATGGGGATAGGAAATGATCAAATACACATCAATTAACATGATTAAAATGATTTAAATGAAAGCTATTTACCTGCTACATCAAAAAATTCTCAAATCACACGGAGAACACAGGCGATCAGTAGCGAGTCAAGTGACTTTACAATCCATATAATGGATATTGTTACATCCAGAGTATGTGTCATGGAAGTAAAACAATGTGGAAGCTCCATATTGGGATACATATTGTATAATCATTTTAAATATACATATTGTATAATCATTTTAAAAGGTGTATAAATATAAGGATACATAATGTATATTCATTTATAATAATAATGATACATATTTTATAATCATTTTAAATTGATAAATAAGGATACATATTGTATAATCATTTTAAATTGATAAATAAGGATACATATTGTATAATCATTTTAAATTGATAAATAAGGATACATATTGTATAATCATTTTACATTGATAAATTATATATATAAGGATACATATTGTATAATCATTTTACATTGATAAATTATATATATAAGGATACATATTGTATAATCATTTTAGATTGATAAATTATACCTTCTAGGTCCTTAGCAATCTTGTGAGGTAGTTATCGAGCTACTAGCTGTATATTGTTCCTATTTATGCTGTGTCTGTAAACAAAAGTATTAGTTACCCAGAAATTTGGACTCATTCTTTTATCCAGACTGGGAAACTACGATTCCAGAGGTTACATCGTAACAATATATATAAATGCGGTAAGTGCATTATTTCGGATATGTAAACTCCTTCTATTCTGTATACACTTAAAATCAAAGAATCTGTACAGAAATATTGATTAATTTGTAGAAGGTAGGAGAATATCTATGACACTTAGATGTGTGATAAATGTAGATTACGTAATGTAATAAGTATTATCTAATCTGTGTGAAATATTTTATTATTATTAATGACCTGCCTAAAAAAATAAATGTGATTGTAAATATAATTGCAGTTAGAAAACACTTTCAGATTTCAAATTTGGATAAGTAAATATTATACATCTTTATCAATGAAATATTTTTTTAAATTGCTTTTGAAATTTGCCAATGGTACATTGGATGACGCTTAGTTTAATAAATAATGTAACTCTACATTGATGCAGTAACTTTACTAAAAACACCTCGCTAAAATTTAGTCTTTATTAGAGTTAATAAAAGGAAATGTGCAAATACAAATTGTTTACTATTTTATTACCAACTTTAAATACTTACGCAACTTAATTGCACATTTACTAACATTAAACCTTAATATGCAAAAGTTTTCCATTTATTATACAATTAAACAGTTTATTAAATAATTTAATCAAATGCTGAATTTAACAATCTCTTTTCAAACTTAAAGTAAACGGAAAGTTAAATAGAAATTGATTAACGATAAAACATTTATATTGTGAGCTTTTATTCAAATATATCGATTTCCTGTTAATGTCAAAGACAATATTCTGTCCATTTTTTTGTACTTTACAGACTGGGAAGAAAGATTTTCCATTATTAGAAAATGGATTATACATTACGTTACAAAGCCTTCGGAATTATATGTTCACAGCTTTAGTACTTTAAGTGTTTGAAAGGGTAAGTACGAAATATTTCATTCTTATATCTTAACATGCAAGTTTTATCTGAGCGTTTTGGATATCGTATTATTAACTTTTACTTTGGCATAATATCTGAAGTTTATTTTACTAACAACTGGCATGTACAAAGAAATTCGTACAGTTTCGATACAAATGTATTTCACGTTTCACCGAGATAGATCATACTGATTTTTATTCTTATTACTATCCAGATTCAACTGAAAATGTGAACATTTGCTTTTGTGCAAAATGGTGCTCTGTTATGAAATATGTGGTTTATTATGCCATATGTGTATTATTTATATGTGTGTTATTTGTGGTGAAAATATTAATTTTAATTATAAATTATGTCCGATAAATAGTTTATTTTAAATATTTAGTTAGATTAAATAATCATAATTAATTAATCGGTGAGAGATTGTAATAGTGTGTGCAAAGTCATGAGTCCAACATTTAACCCACCTATTCTGTAGTTTGACGTCAACCTATATTTAAACATAATTCCTAAAAATTAAGTATTAATTATAGACTTATAGTTAAAACATTTGATGTTTCGTATATAATCATTTATTTCAACAAACATATACTTCTCACTAACATCTTAAATTAATAATTTTACAATTTGCATTCATTTTCAATTTAACTTGCAAGCGAATGTGATGACAAAGTGTAATTTAAAATAAACCGATTCTTAACAAAGCGATTTTCTTATGAAGCAAAATGAGTGCCTGTTTTGGATGCCATACGCACTGTAGAATCATATGCGGGAGTCATCTTGGCCAGGATCATACTTACCTTCGTCTTAGATTTTAAGATTTCTCTTTTACGCACATCATCAGCCTTGTACAACCACTTAGGTCAACCAACATTTTAACCAATTATTTTCAATTGTTTCTGTTTTTTTTGTACGGAAACTTGACTTGCTCTTCTGCTCTCTCCCCTCTTCATTTCTCCTCCTTGAGCCCAATGGTTGCCGAGCTTTTTCGAGAAAGCTGTTACTGAACGCAGATACACTGAGCGTAACAGCCTGAAGTTCCAAGAACCAAGTGACCTTACCATGTGTGTGGGAATTATTTATTACCCCCACATAAATTTATTTGAACGAAATGTCAGTCACTGGCGACCGTTTGACTGCGTTCATTGTTTGGAGCTTACAAAGTTGCTTGACACCTTCTGATACTTATAGTTTGATGTCATAAATACCTTATAGACTGCAATCATTCACAATGCAAAAACAAAGAGCACTTCCGTCATCACATTATAAAAGTGCGTTATTTATATGTGTAATATAATTTGTAATGGTAATTATCAAACAGCATAACAAACCAAGTATAGAAGGTATTGATGAAATTAAATTGTGATAAGAATTGAATAGGCAATAAAGTCAGACTGTCACCAAGAATTGACAACTTAGATTAAATAATTATTAGTGGCAAAAATAAGTTCCTGGAAGATGACCACCCCAGCAATCTGAACCCATGTCTGCAAACATGACAAATTGAAAAAGTGTGGGTCACTGCATACGTAATAAGGTGGGCCAATTATATCACAAGCAAATCAATGAGGCATTTTGGGTCTAAAGAGCTACTGAGTGGTGCCAAACTGCACCTGTAATTTGAGCAAACGTTCAGCTACAGAGAGAATTGAGATTTATGACGGAGAACAGACAGATTGGTAGAGTCAGCCTTCTAAGAGAGCTCTGCATGACTGCATGCATAAATGTTTTGTGAAATGATAGCAGATGACGCCTGGCAAGAAATCCTAACGTTATTGCTAAGTTCAATGACAACTGTGAGGTCTATATTACTTTTAGTTATGATTTTATTTAGTTTACGTTCTAAATTATATCTGAATTTAAATGAGCAATTTCTTACTGGTTCGGTTATGTAGGTCAATTCTGAGCTAGTTAATAAACTTCTGAGATCCTGTAATAGAACAGAATAAATTCTACAATCGGGTAAGAGAAACGGAAAATGTAATACAGTGCATGTGCGTGCGCGTAGTAGTTTTGAGTTCTGACGTTCGCAAGCTCTAAGAAGAGCATTCTGTTTAAGCCACGTCATTTGAGTGATCGATAATCTAGCAAGAAGTACTAGCCGAGATATAATCATGATCAACAGATATACGACAAAGTCAATGACAGGGCACTAACACAATAAATAAGTTAAAATGATATGTTGAATAATAATAATTTATTATTTGAAGATAATGATGTTGAATAATTTGTATGTCTAATATGTGTATATTTAATGAAAAATATTTCTGTTTAATATGTTAATGATGATTTTTTGTATACTATAATAAAGTATATGAGGGGAATTTGAAATTTAAGGAATATAAATTATATCAGTATGATTGAAAATGTCTCCTAATACTCCGGTAATGCATGCCCTGCCAGTATGTAATGAGTAAAAACATGCAGATATTGAGTTTTTCTTGCAATTAGCCAATATAGCCAGTGGTCATATGACGACGAACCCTAAATGAAGGAATTTTGAGAAGTGTTATAGAAAATTGAATAAAAATTCAAGCAAAATTTGAGTTAAAATATTTAAAAGAAATATATATAGAGATACAAATGTACTCTCCAAAGCAATTTTTTATTATAAAAAAGGTATATATTTCATACCATATATTTCCATGTACCAATAAATAAAGACCATTAAAGTAGGGGGTTAATTTTAAATAAGATGATTTTAATATAATTTTATGCATTAAATATTATTTATTTTATCAGATTAAGTAACGCAGGAACAGGCGCTATTCAATCGCATTAAATACGTATCGCAGATGTAACTGGTTTGGAGTAATAAGTCAAAATTACAACATAGCTGGGTTTTTTTTTACATACAAGAAATTCTACAGATGAGAATTTAGAATTAATTCATTCTAATACGTAAAAAATCAAGATACACTACAATTTAGTCTTATCTAGTGTTTAAAAAAATTAGTTAAATTCTTTAGTTGTTATTAGAAATGTAGATGGTGCTACACATTTTTACTTGAATGACTCATTGAATTATAATTTCAGTGATTCTATCCCACGGATGCGAGTAGTTGTGTTTTTCTTTCCTGCACTTGGTCCAGCCATCGAACTCTACAAATCGTAAAATCGATGGTTAGAAAGCATGTCGGTTTATATGCAAGGTGTACTGAACCCTGAAAACGATGTACTTTGCATGTAATGTTTTTCTAATATTCATTTATATATTATTATTTGTTCGTAATGTGTAACTGGCCAACTTATCAACTATTTACTTTTATTTGAAGGAGGCATTGTCGTGGGTGTTGAGTAAGAAGTCTTTAAAAATTAATGATGTGATGTAGTTAATAAATTATCCTATATTACATTGATTTACGCTATGTATATTATATATGTAATATGTCTCTCTTAAACAAAGTTCTAGACGTATACCTTAACCCATATGGTTATTACAAAACATCTTCAGTAATTTACTCACACACATATACATATATATATATATATATATATATATATATATATATATATATATATATATATATATATATATATATATATATATATATATATATATGCATATATATACATATATATATATAAATAATATATATATATAGATATATATACATATATATATATAAATATATATATATATATATATATAAATATATATATATATATATATATATATATATATATATATATATATATAAATATATATATATATATATATATATAATATGAAAACACAGTGAAATACAACATTACAAAATCATCTGAAATCACACTTAAAAGGCGCAAAAGTAGTTTGGTATATTGTTTCCATCCATACCTCTTTTCTTTTTGAAAAAATATATATATATATATATATATATATATATATATATATATATATATAATATCCTTCAATAGATGCAAGAATAATAGGTTTAAAACTTGACCATATGCTGACCCATTACAAATTAATTATAATTTCATCTCACAAAAATTCTGCAAAGTATTTAATTGCATTTACAAACTCAATTGCATAATTTGTAACTTATCTTATATTGGCCGAACCAGCAACCCTTTACATTTTAGAATGAATGCCACCGGAACCATATCATAATTTTTGACCGTAAAGTCTTTAATGATCTCCCTACTAAAAATCAATTTGAATATCAGCACTTTGCTATCCACGGATTTAAAAATGTATCCTTCAAATTTTATATATTAAAATTTCACTAACTGATAGATTAGTTTTTGAAAATTATTATATTAAAAAACACAAAACTCTCTTCCCTTATGGCTTAAATCAAATATATAATAATAACAATGTAGTTAAAAATAGTTTTGAATAAAATTCCAATAAATCTTCAGTCCATAAACATGTTTTTCAGCATTCAAAATTATCAACTCGTACTAAAAAGCGATTTAAGCGTGGCAAATCAAAAAGTAACTTAAATAAACCTATTGATTATAATGCAGACATATTGAAATTACATTATAATTATTCTCAAACTTTCAATTTCCTACCAATTAGAACATGGTTACATAAAGTCAGAAAACGCAAATTAAATACTGTTTATGAAAACTTTTTAAAATTAAAATTAACTAATGAGTATTTTAAACATTTATTTTATGATTTGCTACTTTCTTGTACAAATTTCTTAATATTCCACCTACACCGTTCACATAATTCACTTACTAAAATAGCTTACTGTGTAATTTCTTTATACATCCAATTCTTAATTCCCTTAAATTTAATAATTCATTTACAAAACATCAGCACTTGTTACCAGTAAGTGATATGAAAATACAAAAATATTTCAAATATAATTTACCAACTGGTAGAACTATTTACAATTACAATGAAGTTTCCAGGACATTAAACTCCGATCATCTTATATCATGCGTATGCTGGAATAAGAATCTTACCCCTTATATGAACTCATATCATGGACACATTGTTACTGGAGATCTCAGTACAGGTCAGGATGATATACTTAGGGATATTATGACTAAAGGGTCTAAATTTCGCATTCTATTCTGCCATCACCCCAAACTTATTCTTCAGTCTTTATCTTTTGATTTTGATAAATTCATATACCAACAAGCTTGTTGACATTCCATTCCTATTGAGGCATTCCATTTATAGAAGTATACCCAACATCTTCTTAAAAATGTTATTATAAACATGAAATTTAAGAAGCCTAGTTATCCTTATAAACAACTCCTATCTGCTATTAAAGAAATACAACAACATTTTATCATAACTTATGTATATAAAGCCTCTAATAATTATGCCATTATTTGTAAAAAATATTATGTTTTTCTGTTGCAGAATTACTTAAAAAATAATGATATTTTTAAATCCTTTAATAATCAGTCTATCAAAATCAGAACTAAAATGCTGAAATTATATACACAATTAAATATTAATTGTAAATTTTATAAATTTCCATATGTTACTTTGGTTCCAAAATTCCACAAAAATCTCTCAGTTTTAGAACGGTCACTTGTGGACATAATACCTTGTTAACTGTACTTACTGTTTAAATAGAATTAATGAATCTCTTAAATTTAAGAAATAAGGATATATTATTTCGAACAGTAGTTCTTATTTAGTTAATCCCCTTATCAAGCTTCCACATATGCTTGGTTTCCATACATTTGATTTTAAAGACCTATTTAATAATATTGATATTAAAGATTTATATAAAGTTATTATCTCTCTTCATCATGATCATCTCTCTTCCAATAATGTTCCATTTAATGTCAAAAACTTTTCTATGCTATTACACTTTCTGTTATACAACAATTATATTATCCAAGTTGATAACATATATTTGTAAACATCTGGTGTACCTCAAGGAGGCTGTAGTGGTAGTATTCTAGCTAACTTATATCTTTATTATTATGAATGTCATTTTTTCTCTAATTTATATATTATATATCGATATGTTGACGATTTAATTTGTATTATCATTGATGATTTCTATCCAATTAATATTGATTTTTACCCCTCTAACCTAGAATTAATCCCTAATGAGCTTAGTGGTAGTCAATATGTAAATTATTTAGATCTTAATTTCGATACCCTCCATAATCATGTTATTACCAATTTATATGATAAAAAAGATTCTTATAACTTCACTATCATTAAGCTGCTATCATATCGATCTGTAATTCTATTCAATTGTTTAGAAACATCATTTTAAACCAGTTATTTCGAATATATAGACTTTCTTATCCCCAGTTTCACTATCTCCGCATCAATAATCTTAAACGCATTTGTCAAAATTACCACTATCCGGAAATATTTATAAATAATATTATTAATAATTTCAAATACAAAACGTAGAAATTTTACAATTGCATTATTTATCCTTGATTGGATATCACATTTTTGTAAATTTCACCCATTCTCAGCGTTTAACTTTCCACTAGGCCTGAGTATGATACTGTTTACTATTTTTGAAAGACTGCTTTCCTCTTGTCTTGTGCCCTATACTGATTACTATTTTTAAAAGTCTTCACACAAATTATTTTTCGTTCAAGTGTATTCATTCCGATGTCCACTCGCTTTGACGAAGAGATGTAAAACGCTCTGTCGAATGTTCTCCTGCAAACATTTCGACTCGCACTGGGTGACTGTACCTGTAAGTTTATATTTCAGATTTTTTATATTTCTGGTTTTTAATTCATTTGATTTTAAGTATTTCTCCTTTCACTGGCCAGTAGACAGTTCCAATGGTGTCCATATTCAAATACTATCGCCATTGTCAGAAACTGGCTATTCTATCGGTATTAATTCGAATTGTATGGCTGTCCTGACGAGAATGCAATTTCGAACTAACCACCATTTTTTATGTAGATTCAACTGATTGTTCTCCATTTTTTGATCTTTAATTTTGAGTTAATTATTAATGCCTTGTCTCATTTTTGCTGTGCATTTTTGCTTTTAAATTTTATCTATATTTATATATATATATATATATACCTATTTACTTGTGATTTATGTATACTAATATTCCCGTCATTCCCATACCGTTATAGCGATACCTCGGCTTTTATTCCTTAAATATTGATCTTAGACATGCATAAAAAATTACAAAGTTTCGCAGAGAAAGGTACAGAATTTTATGAAATTGATAAAAATTTTCAGGGAATTAAATTTGAAGAAATACAATATTTAAATTTTGATACGGCTACCGTACGAAAACATTTCCAATGAGCAAAATGTTCCCCATACACTAGTAAGATGATGTACAAAATTTCAGCACTTTATCATAAAAAGTCCCAGAGATATGTTTAAACAAAATTGGTAAGGGATTAATCACATATTAAAATGTAAATTTTTACAGCAAGAGTGCAAATGACGAAACGCAGAAATATATCATAGGCAAATAATATGTCTTTTATCTTTAATGGATCTTTGCCATGAATGAAAAACATTTTGAACAAGCTTTGTAATCTTTGTGTAAAATTATTATTTCTACACAGTGTAGATATTTTTGTACCAATAAATAACAAATTATTATTTATTTATGTAATCATTGTTTTCTTTTGCCTCTCACTCTGGAATTCACGGGAATGAAATGGCAGATTAGCTTGCCAAAAAGGGGGCAGCTGTCCCACAAAAACCTTCAATGAACAGGAGTTATCATTCAATAAAACTTCTCTTTTTCCTATCGACAATTTTTCAAAGACTTTGCCTCTCATGAAAATACTGAAAACTCATGGAGTGTTCTCTCTGTGGATCCTTCCGTTGTACCAGACCTCCCGCGGGCCATTGCTGCTGTTTCCTTTTGACTCTTGACTGGGCATGATTGTCTACAGGCTCATTTACACCGTATTGGATTTGTTGATTCACCGCCATGTACTTTATGTGACTCTGGACAGCCAATGACGGCAAATCATCTAGACTTTTGCGCTCCACTATGCAATTTTCCTTGTAGATTAGAAAGATACTGGCAAGCTAGAAGTTTGATGGCCTAGCGGCCATTGTAACTGACATTTGATAAATAAAAAAATAATTGTTTTTTGTTGTGATTTGTGTATGACCCCCTGAAACTCGATCTGTCGACATGATTTTTCCCCTCTGAGAAATCATGTCGATGCATCGAAAAGTGGTTTAAGTCAGTATTTTTGTCTTTTCACATCTCTGGGACTTTTATGATAAAAAGCTGAAATTTTCTATATCACCTTATTAGTGTATGGGGCGCATTTTACTTATTGGAAATGTTTTTTGTACGGGGGCCATATAAAAATTTAAATTTTGCATTTATTAACACACACACACACACACACACACACATATATATATATATATATATATATATATATATATATATATATATATATATCTATATATATATATCTATATATATATATCAATATATATATGTATATATATATATATATATATATATATATATATATATATATATATATATATATATATATATATATATATATATATCAATATATATATATATATATATATATATATATATATATATATATATATATATATATATATATATATATATATACGCTGTTATGTCTTGAATTTGATTTAGTACTATTTGTACATTGATAATTACTGTTTTTTGACATTCTCTTATATATGTATATACGTATATGTAGCATTGCGCATGGTATATCATATTCTGGTATTTGGGATACTGCTCGGACTACAGTCGTGTTGTCTGTGGTCTTCAGTGTGACGTTGGAGTGGATGGAGTGCGTTGTGGGGAATTTGTTGATGTCGATGGTAATGTTTTCATTTTTTAAAGGGTTTTTATGTGGTATTTTATGTGGTATTTTATTTTACATTTGAATTAACGATATATTATTTATATTGATAACTTTTACTTTTAATATGTATTTTAATGTATTTTATATGTTTTAATTCGCAGTTTATTTAGACTTAAAGCTCTTGCTCTCTATTGTACACATTATAACGTCCAGCTTTCATGGAAAATTATCAATTTTTAAAAATCCAAAAAAATCAATTAAAGTGTGAAAAATCTTTCATCCAGAGGATATGATATTTTAATGCTTTGTCTATGAGCGGTAATGATTGTGATTTTGATGTGGTGAAGAGAGACTCATGATTCTGTACATTGATTGTATGTGTACATTTCTAGGTATTTTATATGTATTTATTTCACTTATCACTCTATAATACGAGTATAAATTATTAAATAAGTATGATGATTACAACCTCCTATATTTAGCGACTGGCAACGATATATAGAACATATATTGGCTCGGTATCACAGCAATAGGGGTACACTGTGAGATCGATATCATACTACCCCTTGCATGAGCACTATACTCCACTATTTTATACTCCACTCCAGTATATACGGTATCCTTATTTAGTTATGATTCCAAAACTTCATAAGAAGCCCGTGAAGTTTCGCCCAGTTACAGTGGCATTTCGAGCTTATACAACATCTGCCAATTCGCTTCTTATGTCATATCTACAACCTATTATGAATCATTATTTAAAAAACGGATCAGTCATGATAAAAAATAGCGATGAAGTCATAAGAAACTTGAAGAAAATGCCAACCAACTTAATATTTAAAACCTTTGACTTCCAAGATCTTTTTAATAATATCAATTTGGAGGATCTGTATAGTATTATGACACATTTACATGGAGTCTTTGAATTACAGAGAATTGTACCAATCCAAAAGTTTAAACAAGTTTTGGACATTGTGTTATACGAAAATATTCTATTCAACGGCGTTGCTTTTTACAAGCAAATCAAGGGTGTGCCAATGGGAGGAGGATGTTCATCTTTATTGGCAAATCTATACCTACATCATTATGAACAAGGTAATCACATTTTAAACGAATTACCATACTTTCGTTTTGTCGATGACGTCCTTATTGCACAAGAAAATATAGGTGTCATGTTTGATTTCGGATTCTATCCAGCCGATTTAACTCTGATCGAAAATATCGCAGAAAAGTCAAAGGAAATTAATTTTCTGGATATTCGTATACATTTTGCAAAAAACATGTCTACGTATTATACAATTTACGACAAAAGACGTCAATACAAGTTCAAGATACATTACATTATCAATTGGCATTCTAATTTAAGTATTAAGATATTTCGTAATATTCTAATTAATCATTTTAAGCGTAGTGCACGTATGCATTCTTTTAAAGAGGATCGGATTGGACATGATACTTTATTTATAAAGGAAGCTTTAACGCAAAGTTATCCTTTTCTTTTTATAAGACAGTGTTACAATGTTGTGTACAATAAATTTATGGATGCATTTCAAAAAGACTTTGGCAACACAGTTGTTTACATGTAATAAATGGCAACGTTCCTGAGCGGGATTATGAGTTGGTCTTATCGAAGGTTTAGATGCTTTGGTAGGATGATTGGAATTGTTCAGGTATTTTATTTATTATTGTAATTCGAGGTTTTAATTCTAATTTATCTCTTTTTAAACCTTTTATTTCTTTATGGAGGCATTGCCGTCTACGGATGCACGTTCTTGTGTGATTTACGTCTTCTACTTTGACGTTATTCTGAATTAGGACCACAGGTGATATATGGCTCCGGGAGTGTTTCCTAAGATGTAAAAAGTCGACTTGTAACCGGGAACTAGGGGTCGCCATCCCTCTAGGCCTTTTATATATGCCCTGTTGGTCTTTTTCACTTTATTCACGTTCTTGCAATTTTTGACTTGTTATTTTTTCTCGACATTAACTAGCTGCATTGCGCTGTTATGTCTTGAATTTGATTTAGTACTATTTGTACATTGATAATTACTGTTTTTTGACATTCCCCTATATATATATATATATATATATATATATATATATATATATATATATATCAATATATATATGTATATATATATATATATATATATATATCAATATATATATGTATATATATATATATATATATATATATATATATTGTATGTAACGATACAAACTCTGATGGTAAAGATATTTTTGGTCTGTACTATTATATCATGAAGAAGTAAATCCTAACACAGAAACTTGTGAATTTAATACAATTTCTTTTAAACGGAAATGAAATTTTTGACCATTCCTTAATCTAAAATTTTTGTTGTTTTTTCAAAGTTACAGTGCTAAAAAACTGCAAGATTTTGATTAGAACGCTGTAAGCGCCACAATAAAAAGAGAAAAATGACACTTTTTCTCTTTACAGATTCGACATTTCTATTAAACGTCAAATGCCTTCAGGGGAGCTTCTAAAATGTCTGTCTTTATATACATGCCATCAATGAGTAAATTACTTTTACTGAAAATTCTCTTACTCGAGAAAGTATATTTCTGGAATATTTTTGAGAGCAGAATTTGAAAGCACGGCATTTAAAATTGTATGTGTAAGTTACAAATTCATGTAACACATATACTTACGTGAGTTTACGTATGAGAAACCAAATATCATTTGAATTTCCTACAACATTCTTCGCAAGCTAGTATTCATTTTATTGCGAAAGTGAATTTCATAGTATGATGTACACCGTTTCATGTTGTAGTTAAAAAAATTCAACTTGTGTATCACAATAAATCTGTGCTGCGTTGATAGACTACATATTTTAACAAACAAAATTGTTATTATAAGATCAAAGTAAACGAAAAGTAATTACATTTAATAGAAATCTGGTTACCGTCTTTCAGCTTCTGTTTCCCTGTTATAACTGACTTTAGATAAATAGAAGAGGCAGAGATAACAATTTTTATTTTCTCATACTAATATATTATAGAAAAAGTATTGTTTTCATGAAATTTTTCAAATTCGAGATTTTGATGCCAATATATAATATAAGACCTTATAAATACATTTTGACTATTTTTGGAGTAATGTCCGTTTGTCAGTCTGTCTGTCTGTCTACGTGCATGTCTGTTGTCGATTTGTTGCGTGCACGATAACAGCCATAAATGTTAATGTATTTTCACAAATCTTTGCATCCAGCTTTGCTATCGAAAAATCTAAAAGTAGATAGAATTTTTTGAAATTCGAGCGAAAACTTCAAAATTTATTTGAAATTTTATGTATGATTAACATAGCAGAATAGTTTAAAATCTTACATAAGCATGCACATAAAGTGTTGTTTATGACTCAATGATCACGATATTTAATAGTTGAATCATTGTTCTAAAAAATAGCCCCGATACAATTTTTTCGTGACGTCATTAGCCCCCTTGGGGACAAGTCACCCCCTCCCCCCTGCGAAGACGCACATTATCAGGTATGGTATCAATCGAATCTTTTATTAAGCCCTTTAATGTGAAGGGTAACAAGCTATCATTGTAGTCATTTTACGCACGATACCGATTTTTTAAATTTTCTTTTGAAAATTTTGGAAAAAAAAATATTTAAAAATGGATCTGATATCAGAAAGTCGAGTTGAGCCACACTCTAATTAATTTAAATATTATTTTATGTCTTACTTTCAATTTATAAGGTAATCTGTAAACTGGTATAAATAATGATATATTTATTTGCTGTAAAAATAGCGAGTAGAATTATTTTAACATCTATTAATGCATTCACTAGTTATGAATATACTTCCTGCATTTTAAAGACATCTCAAGCTCAAAATGTTTAGAGTCAGTTTGAAAAAAAAAAAACATTTTCGATTTTATTCTGAAACTTATCTCATCGTCAAATAATTGTAGTCACAAAAAAGTGAAATAGCTTTCTTTCTGAAATTATAACCTGCTTTCATATATGTATGTACAGTCGTCAAAATAAAAAAAAATCCGACCATAATTTCACAATTTATACCGCAGGACAAAACAGAAGATATCATTCGATAACGATTAACGTCTTCTACAAATACCAGTATTTAAAATGTTTTAAGGGGTTGTCTTCATAGTTATTTTGGCACTAACCCCGAAATATTCAAGGGCAGCCCCAAACAATTATTGCATAGTCAAATTGTACAGACATGCAGTCAAAATTCGATATACAGGGTCATTTTTAGCACAATTTATGATTAATTAGATCGGGGCTTAGTTTAGAATGTATTCTAAACAATTACAGATACCCAGCCAAACAAGGGGTTACCCCTCTCATGCGTGAATAGGACCCAATACTCTCGAAATAGCTAGCAAATACCAATGCAGGCTTTGAAGTTTTTGCGAACGTGGAAACTTCGTTCAATCACCAGTTTCTTGCATTCAGTGAGTTTCTTAGTCACCTAAATTTAGGGAGCTATATGCTCCTCCATTGAGGATATGCATGGACGGAACTAGGATGGGGGCAAGTGACCTGGGTGCCGGTGATTAGGAATGCCGAATTTGTGGGAAAAGATCATCATACTCTGGCTTTGATGCGTGTTGTTGTTGTTGTTGAGACCCAGACCGTCCGACCTACCAGAAAGGGGCTTTGGTACGTATGAAAAAATCCTAGTTCCGCCGCTGGGATAAGATTAATAAAATTTCGTAATTTCTTTGAAATTCCACTGTATAAATATTGTATTAAAAACCCTAAAAATATCAGTATAATCATCATAATAAACAATGAACATCGGCAATGTGCCATCAGTGTTATACAACATCGAACACAAAACATAAAAGATTTAAACAGAAAATATCTACGTTTTCATAACAACATTATTTATAGTATATTGGCAGGACCATGATCATTTTTTCTTAACAAGAAAGGCATACAAATGGGATAACATTGTACTAAATCAAACACAAAATTAATAATGAAATATCAAATTTTGGGCAATATGTTTTACTTTTACTACACTGTTATTGAAAGTAAACCTCGTTGACTTTGGAAACCGTCTATGATTGAAAAATGCTACAAAGCACCAAACTCATCGATGTTTAAGAAACAGCGATTATCTATGTCTAACATTAAAATAAAACTCCCACAGGGCTTTTAAAGCGACAGAACATTTAAAGCGACAGAACATTACATACTGGCGAAACAAAAATATCAGATTGAAATCCGCCCTTTTTGTTGAGGAGTTCAATTTTAATCGCACCCTTAATGGTTTTTAAAATTTTTCTCGGTCGATTTTTGAACTTTTTTTTCATTTTTACTTTTTACTTTCCTTATATACATAATGTACAAGGAAAGTATTGTGACAGGGTCGAAAATTCGAATTCGAGTTTTCGACAGGAGAGTACGTTTCAAGCATCCCTGTTCACGAAGCGAACATTTTTGAGGTGATGTCTGTGTGTGAAAGTATGTGTGTGTGTGTGTGTGTGTGTGTGTGTGTGTGTGTGTGTGTGTGTGTGTGTGTGTGTGTGTGTGTGTGTGTGTGTGTGTGTGTGTGTGTGTGTCAGTGAGTCTGTGGAGACGATATCTCACGAACGGAGCTATTCGAATGAAATTTGGTACAAAAATCACAATCTGTGCATACTGGAAGTCTATTGTTTTAAAACATAATCGAATGTTCAGAACCCCCGTGAATTTTCGAATGAAATTTTTAAAAAAATCATCAAAAAATAAAAACCTTTAATAAAGTTACGCAAATAGACATATCTTGTGTAATTTTTCCTTAGAAAACGATTGACATAAACTTTAGAACGCTAGCGTGAACCGTTCACGAGATATTGCCCAATTTTCAAATAAATTTATCAAAAAAATCCCATAAATTAAAAAAAATTTAACTGTTAAGAAACATGTTGACTATTCATATGTAATATCATGCGATAAATTGTGTGACATCATTCTCTTGAATCTAACTCGTTCCATTCAGGAGAAAAGATACTTTGAGTAATACTTTTGTATTTGAACGCCAATAATCATTTATCCGCCGTTAGAATAACGTATTTCTCCATTCATAACGGTTGGCGAGATTTTGGTGACGAATTTAGCGGAATGTCGACAACTTGGCGACATTTTTAAATGTTGCCAAATTAACGAAAATTTCGCCAAATGGATAAAAATGACGTTAAATCAATGAAAATGACGACTAATTGAAGAAGATTCAAGATCTTGGAAAGAATATAAGTATCTACTATAAGAATAACATTTTATTTAACTGTAAAAGTAGTAAATTCATTGCATTATATAAGGAAAGTCATGTGCTTGCTGCCCACATCAGATTTTTAAATGTGCATGAAACTATTCGGGGAATCCGAATATTTAATGATCAATGGGGGGTTCCCTTGAAGATTTCGGAGTTAGAGCTAAAATAACTATGAAGACGGCCCTCTGCCAAATTTTAAATATTGATATAGGTGACATTAGTCCATATCGAATTGTGTCTTACATTTTGTTCTGCGATGCAAATCACGCAATTGCGGTTGGATGTTTTATTTTTTTTTTCATTTTGATGGCTGTACATTAACCGCCATAAAGTATTTTTTATAATACTTTAATACTTTAAAGTTTAATACCTAAAAAATAGCATAAATTTAAAAATATTGAATTGTTTAAAAGAACAATTTATTATTTCAGATCATATGTATAGGCTAAATTTATGTCTAAATGAATATATATAAGGGACTAAATTTATGTCTAAATGAATATTTATAAGGGACTAAATTTATGTCTAAATGAATATATATATGAAAGGCTAAATTTTTATTTTAGGTAATATTCTTTTTATTAAACTTTATATATTTTATTAAGATGCTAAAGAAAATCAACAAAATTGAAAAAATACTGTAAAATAAAGTCAGATGTAATACAAAAAGTTGGTTAATACAAAATTAAGTTTTTCAAATCAACTGACAAATGTAAAAATCAAACATATTGTAAACATAAAATGATGCAAATTCCTATACACACAAATATTCCATAGAAATTCTCAAAGTTCTGCAAGAAGTTAAATTATATGCAAACTCAAATTTGCTGCAAAACATATTCAAAAGTTCTGCTGATAAAATAACTTTCTAACTCCATTCTTAAAACTTCATCGAAAAACCAATAATATAGAATCGTCTGCTTCTCTATGTAAAATCGATGAATGTTTTATTCTTATCAGCTATATTGCAGACTCCAGAGCTAAATAATTTTGCGTCACAGAATTTCAGCAATTCTTATGCAACTAATCTTACAGCTTGATGTGTTTACAATTTCTATACGTGAAAGTTGGGCTTCGTTGTTGACATGATCAAAGTTTGAAAATCATTTAAACTCCAAAATATTGTAATTGTGTTGCCGAAGTATATAGATGCATAGAAAAAAAATAAAGCGGTTTCAGGACGGATGCAACACTAAATATAAATTAGAAAGAATAAAAATCAATATTTTGACACAAGATGGATGCCATATTTTATTTTGAAGTGGGTCACGTGATCTTTTCATATAATATGAGCACAATTATAGATTTAATTTTTATTAAAAAAACTACCGGACCTATTTTGCTGAAATTTTTTTTATATATTTTATGGGATAATTTAAATATTTCCTAATATTTTCGAAGTACTTTCCAAATTTTAAATTCGCTTAAAAATGTTTAAAAAATTAGGTCCCATAGGGTTTCATGTATTTCATTTCTTCAACCAGGGTCCAATACAAAACTAATTGGGGAATATTATTCATTTATATTCCCATATGTTCGACAGACCGTCTCAACAACATACTAAAATTTTATTTTGATAAATCCATTTTACGGCAGTTATCGTGCGAACGGACAGACAGACAAACAAACAGACAAAATGGACAAAGTCATAAACACTTTTCAACTATGTTGTAATGTGTTAAACATCTGAGAAATCAAAGAATATGCAAAATCTGGATATTGCAGCTTGGGATATTGCA
This sequence comes from Amaurobius ferox, assembly GCA_951213105.1. Classification (NCBI taxonomy): domain Eukaryota; kingdom Metazoa; phylum Arthropoda; class Arachnida; order Araneae; family Amaurobiidae; genus Amaurobius; species Amaurobius ferox. The sequence continues at coordinate 36,939,050 of OX578141.1, read as the reverse complement.
GCAAGTGGTTTTTGTTTATACAGAAAAGCAATAGCACCTTATGTTTTCCAGTAGGAGGAAATTATATTTACACTGACATAGGAGCCTGAGCTTCCGTTGATTTTTTATAGTCGTATTTCGTAATTTTTATGCTACAGATATAATGGACATTTGTTGTCAATTCGAGGCTAATAAATTATAAATTTTATGCAAAAAATGTTTTAAGAAAAATGCGTGGGTCTTTTTCTGCATTTATTTCAAAAGACAACTTAGCTCATTTTCGCCAATTTAATCAATTATTTTAAATAAGTCCTTAAATGTATGAGTCCGTTTCCGAAAGCCCTATACAGATACAGAATCGTATTCAAATATATTATGTGTTTCAACTTTTCCAGAGTTCGTAAAAATTACAGACTTAATTAAATTTGAAATATGTTAATTAATTCTCATACTGAAAACAAAAACATTTTACTTTAATTACTTTAAATTGTATACATTTACTTTGTTTAATTATAAATGATTGATCAGTTCAATAAGTTTCCGTCAAAATACAGAAATATGATAGAATTATCAATTTATTCTATATTTACATAAAAGTTTAATTAAATGAATTATAATATTTAGATAAACAAGAGATTCTTCTTAATAAGTCGATCATTTTAAGGCTATGAGTTAGGCAGCAAAAATTGCTTTTGAAAGCTATTTTTATTACTATATAATTATTATCAAAAGGTTTCTATAAATTCACATTTCTTTGTTTTGGTCTTTTTACAGTAATATAATGAGACCCCCCTCTGGATATATCCAGACATTTAATTTTTTTCTAATGGTATTGACACGTTAACGCTATGTAATTATAGCAATGTTTGGTTATTTCAGGCTGTGCATTGAAACATTCATATTTGCTATTTAGCTTTAAATTACATTTGCTTATAAAATACATTATAAAATATGAAATGCATCTTGTCTAAAAATAAAAATACTTTCTATTCCCAGAAGTAAATGCATTCCAACAATATATATTTTTGCAACTTTCCATTTTCTATTACTATGTAAAGCAGATTTCGTAAGTTAAAATGATTTAGGCAAAAAATACTGTTTATGAATAAGACATCGACATTGGTAGATGCAGAATATCTTTATATGTGGTTTTTTCTGTTGTATAACAACCCATTTTGTTTCACTACATTTTTAAAAATGCATAATCATAAAATCTACTGTCAAAAACTAATTTATTTTGTCAGTTTTAATATTGCAAAAAGAAAATTTAAATTATTTAAGAAATAACGGGCACAACTAAAATGTTTTATTATTTTTCTTAAACTGAATTATAATTCCTTTTAAGGCATCATATTTCAACGAGTGTCACAATTTATGAATTGTAACTCCGGCCGCTCAGCCAGTTGCTTATGCCTTAGGGTGAGTCGGCTATTGAGTTCCGCCCATTGCTATCCCAACTCAGCTGTATCTAAAACAGGGATGTCGTACCAAATCCACGAAATATCGTTTGTTGTAATATGGTCGCACTTCCAATATTGCGAATAACCATCACAAATGTATTAACTCAACATTAATTAGAACGATATGCATTGCTCACTTACATCCATAAGAATCAGTCTCGTCATATATATAGAATTATTTTATTTATAGCTTTTGATCACACAAATTAAATTCAGAAATGATATTTAGATGAAATTATAAATAAGATTGATTATACAAACGATTCGCATCTGCATAATAAAAATTGACATGGAAATTTGAGATATCAATTATTTTAAGGCCCTAATGAGGCTTTGCCATAGTTGAAAAGCAGTGTCTATTCATCAAAACATTTTATGCAATTGCTCAATGATGAAGTAGGCTCATATTTTTCTTGAAAAATAGTTATCAGGCATTGGATTATATTAGTTTCGTGTATGTAATTATTTAGAATTAGTCTCAGATCAATCAGTTGTTGCGATTTTAGAGTAAAAAATGCCCTAAATATATAAATGTTTTATACTTTGTCAAATAAAGATACACCCGTGTTTTAAAACTTTTTATTAAATAGATCAGGGATATAGTAAAGCTAAAATCAAAATAGCTTTCAAATTCTTTATTTATAATATGAGTATTATTTTGTGAAATTAAACTCAATTTAATGTTTTATTAAATAAATAAATAAAAAATAGATGTGCTGCCCACATCAGATTTTTTTAGTCAATTATTTAATTAGTTCCTTCTTAATTCCGATCTCAATCAATAGCGGTTTAAAGTTGTTTGTTCCTTTGTTACTAGAATTTACCTAATAAAGTTATCATATATCTCCTTTAACTGGTTATTTCCTTAAGATTTTGTTTAGTTTTTTATTTTAAGTATCATGCACTGTTACTTCTTTAATTTTTTCGTTGGTTATTTTAATATATGTAATTGATGAAGTTACTACCGTAGCTCTTCAAAAGCGGTTGTTTCTCCTCACTGCCTCTGTACTTGTTTTATTACTATGAGTTTTTATTTATTCAAACATCGATAATCGCGTAACTGATAATTTTGCAGTTCTTTAATATTCAAAACCAGAGAATTATTTTTCATACCAATTTTTGAATTTAAAAATTAGCTCATACAGTATATAAAATCGCTTGATTTTCTTTCAATTTGGTTATATACGTCTTATTCAGTCTCATTCACTCATATGTTTGAGTAGATTAACCAAATGATATTTTCTTTTAGTTGGTGAAGTTAGCTCATATAAATTTTGAAACCGATTTTTACCTTCTTTCTGTCTTATATTATTTTTTGCATTGTCTTAAACACTATTAATTTTATAACAGTTTGACAAAATTAGCTTTCGAAACCGGTTACTTCTTTTTCTTATTTTCTTCTCAATTACTGCCTCACCCCCTTGTAATTATTTTATCTTTCTTCTTTTACAAGAGTTTAACTAATCTTCATACATTTAAACTCTTTCATATTTTTACTAACAATACAACAGTTCATATATTTTTTCACTCTGTTTCATTTTAAATATCCCATCAATGATTAAGAATTAATTCATCTACTTATATAACCTGCTCTTTTCATATTCATCTGCGGAGGAGGTATGTGGGTTGTTTTATTCAATGGATTATACCGCTCACGTGCGAAATTTTTCCAATGTGTTCTAGCTCCCTTTGAAGTGCTCACTGTTAATTTCAATGCAGTTCGTTCTTGGCAATTTCTAAGGGCACATAATGTTCTACCTATTCATTTTGCCTGAAGAAGAAGATTTATAACGCCCTTGAAGTAATTGTCAAGTCACCTAATTGACATATGTTAACTTTATTCAAGGGGGGTTTGCAAGCTATTATCTTACAATCAGCAGTTTGTTTCATTGTAGTGATAGTAAATGCCTAATTGTGAGGTATTTTCGCAAATCAATCTCTAGTAGTCTTTCGGGGACGGACCAGCATCCATGGAAAGCTGTCACATGACAATATACAACAATAACATATTAAATTATATACCGCCCTTTTAATATTACCAAAGAATACACATGCTTCTTCTTTTCCTATGCAACAGCATATTTGGCCACTAATCCAAACCACTACTTCATTTGAATTTATCTTCTCTCTTACCCTTGAATAGCACAATCATAACTAGACGCCTAAAAGATATTTCTAAGATAAACTTTATCATCCGCAACTGCAGCCCTATCACATTTTTGAAGTATAGAAATCGCAAGGACGGCATATTTTCCATGCTGTCAGCATATTCCACCCTTCGACTAAATGTAACTTGTGTGTAATAACCGCAGATTGCATTGTTGTCGATTTCAATCAAGATGAGGGTCGTCGGAAAGCTCTACCAATGTAAAAAATTGTACTCTCAAAGTATAACAAGAAAAAATTGGATTTGAATATGATTAAAGAACCTTTTCGCTGCAACCATGACACACCCACACAAATTATATATATATATATATATATATATATATATATATATATATATATATATATATATATATATATATATATATATATATATATATATATATATATATATATATGTATATATATATACATTCAATTTTCAATAAAATATACTCGATAGTTTGAATGCGTTTGTATGATTCAAGTTCATGCAAGAAACAGAAGAAGGCCATCACAGTAATTTCTTATATATACTATGATTTGTACGTAAAGTAAAAATGTAAAAATGATTTTAAAAGAGTAAAATAAATGAAGAAAAGTGAAAACAATCAAAATAATTCGCCAATTTAGCTAAAAATCATACAACCTATTTTTTCAATGGAAACATGCATTCATATAACTGAAGTAACAAAATTTTTCACATTAAAAACAAAAACGCTTTTAAGAAGTTTAATAAAATATTCTAAATGATTTTAATTTTTATTTGAAATATAAATGTTTGTAGTATGTGAGAAACTGCTCCTTGTATTTAAAAAATTATCACTCAACTAGAATACTTTTGAAAAATATTTACATATTTTTTGTGTAACTACATAAATATTGTTCAGTTATTTTTGTAAACTTACAAAAGGTAATCGTTCTTATTTTAAATACCGCAAACATTTTAATAAACGTTTTAAATGATTTCCTGCAAAGTAAGCGTAAAAAAACATTTTTTACAATTTTCTACGTACAAATATTTTTTGGACATTTTAAAGAAATAAATATTTGCTGCTGAAGCATGACTTTTCTAAAACCAAATAGGAATAAATCATTGAAAACGAACACACCGTATCCCCTAGATCACGAAGTATTTGATGGGAGGGATATTTTTGTTGCTATATAGTGAGATGGGAGATTTTTAAAGTAGACTTGTGACTTGTAATTTAAACAGACTTTCAACATCCACATTTTAGAAAGTAATAAAAAGGTAAAAGAAATCCAACTCCTCACAAATTTTGTCAAACAAGAATATTCTTCCCGTTTTATATCAAAGAATTTTTTTTTTCAAAATTTTCTTCTAGTCTGAGGTAAGAGATTTTATGAGAATTTAAGATTTCGTTTCAATTATTGTAATAGGGGAATTTACAAACCAAGTTAACTATAATAAATATTATAACATGTTTAAATCATGTTATTTTAAGCGAAATTCTAATCACGAGGATTGGTTTTAGAAACTGAAAAAAGAAGTTTACAGAATGGATTGAAAATAAATAATAGTTAAGTGTATTAGTGAACATATTTAATATCCAAATGACAATATAGTTTGAGAAACAATTAATCTTTAGTGGTGCAAAAATTTCGGAGATTATAGCTGGACCCTAGCAGTTGTCTCATGAGACAAACTCTTTTGCAACTAAATTTTTACAGCTAGAATCGTTGGTGTGATTTTATTCACGACACAAACAAATTGTTATCCCAAATTCTACTAAAAAAACGCCATCTTAAACTGAAGTTCAATTTCTGTAATGTTTTTGCCATTTGCTTCAGTGTTATCTTACATTGAATTTAATACAATGGATATACTTTATTTTCTGAAAATTATAATCATAGAATGTGTGACTACTATAGATATAACAGCCCGCATAAATTTACAGATTTAATAATAAAAGATAATATCAATGCTGTATGCAGTTGTTTCCAAGATACGATGGATTTTCTTCTTCAGTGCTAGATTAAATTTACCCAGTACGAAAAGAAATACGAAGCAGCTGTCCTTCTGTAGCCAAGACTGCATTAAAATGAATTCAAATTCAGCCAATTTGAAACTAGTACAACAAAACAAGTTATAACCAACTAAACAATAAGCAGAAAACATTGATTAAAAACATCCCATTTGGGACCCGAAGGGCTGTGAGGGGCACAAAACATTGAGTGATTGGCTCTGAATTATTTTTTATATTGTTCCTGGATTGGCTGATTCTGAATTTGCTGTTGTTGCATTCTTTCTTAGAGATATATATCCTTTCATTTACATCTCTTGCGCATTTCGTTTCTGACTTAATACATATTAATCTGTAAAATATTTGTATGTAGAATATTTTAAATTTTAACATAACCGCATTCATCTGAAACCGGAAATCGAAATCAGGTTTCATGGATTGCGCGTAGACATACTACGACATACAATATTCTGTCTATATAAGGAATGACTTAAATTACCTAAATGTTTTTAATACTGAAGAAGGGGATCATCGTATCGTCGAAACACAAAATATTCAATTGATGAAATGACAACTGCTATATTAACTTACGGGGTTTCTGAAGATTGTGTGGAATATGCTCTCCATTTCAATAATGAAAAACATTTTTGTCATTTTAGAGACGATCGTTATAGTTCATTTTACTAGTTCCATAACATCTGCAGAATTCACTTCGTAGATAAGAGCTTGCAATTTCGTCCCAGTAGCTCATCGGTAGAGCGTCATGTGGCCAGTTCAGAGATACAGCGTTCGATTACCGGCTGGGGCAGCTAGGTTCTTTACATATCCCTTAAAATTAATAGATTTCTTAGATTTAATAATTTTACCAGAATTTGTATTGACTTCAGTACTAGTGATTTCAATACTTTAATCAGTAAGTTTCAGTCAAGTTACTAATGTTAGCCCTAATGACAGCAAAGTATATATATATATATATATATTAATTTTGTACTTTAAAGGCATATTAATGCACTTTTTAAATAATGAGAATATGTAAAAATCAGACATGCGACATTTAAAAAGTTTGTTTGATATCTTAGAACATATTTTAATACGAGTAGACCAAAAAATGAACTAATAAAAATATACTAGAAACTATGTTTGCTTGTGGCATGTACCATTTCCATTTCAAATACAACTGTAATAACGTTTTTACAAAAACACTGGATAGCTACTTATAGTTTAAAATAAAAGTTTCCATAATAGAATAAAAAAATTGAAGAACGTCAATGCAAATTCTATTTTGCACAATTTCATGTCGAAACTGAATTTCACGATTTGCTTTCGTAGCACTAAAACCTTAGTTTTTAATGCGGTAGCAAAGATTGACAAGCAAAAGGAAGTAAACACAAGTGTAGACACAAACTGGGATTTTGACAGGCATTTTCCTTTAAATTAGGCATTTTTCTTCAACTATATATTTGATTCTGTTTCAAGAGAATAAATATTCCGTGTAAACTTTTGGGTTTGTTGAACAAATGTTGACTTTTCTGGGGTTTAAAATGTGTAGTCTGTGTGTAGAGAGGACCAGTAGAAATAAAATGGTTATTTGAAAGTGAGAATTCAGTAAGTGGATTTTTCCAAAAGCAAAATGTATATATATATATATACCGAAGAATACTAAAATAATTAAGGATACTTTGTAAATATGAATAGTAAAAAATGCAAAAGATATTAAGTAAAACAGAATGACGTAACAAAATACATTTATTTTATTGCGCAAATGCAGCATATAAATAAAATGTTTTCAATAATAATAAAAGTTTAAAATCCAATGAAAGAATAGAGATATTTTTCAACTAAAAAACCCTAACATTACAAAATGCCTTACAAATAAATGTATCAAACAGAGAATCATCAATCAAGTGGAAAATAAAAAGGCAAACCTTTAGTCATCAATCTAAAGACAATCAAAAACATCAATGGAAAGGAATCGATAAAATAATATCAAATAAAATCCATGCATGAAAGTTTTAGACGTGGACAAGCCCTAGGCCTAATAATGAATTGTTCATTTCGATAAAACTGTTTATCAAGTCCAGGTATTTCATAAAAATGAACGCAAAATGCATGTTTCTGATATCAGTGATAGATGATATCTATAAACACTTATAACTTGAACAACATGCATTAGGATTGAAAAATAATAGGAAACTAGAGTACCTGAAAAAACACTGCATACATCTGATCCATTGGAGACTTGAATAAAGAGACCAATGTTGTCAATCTCAAAAAATAAAAAGTTAAGAACTGCTGTTGCCAATCGTGAGAAAGAAATAACAGTAATGTGAAAAGACGATAAAAGGTGATATTCAACAGTAAGAACATGTAAATACATGGTAATGCTTATTTAAAAAAAAGTGGATGACAGGCTAAAATAAGATACTAAGGAGAGAATTTAAGTATTATCTACATTCCAAACGTTTTAACTGTACTATATACTAAATAAGCTGGATATTTATATAAATTGCTAGTAATTTTAAGTTTATTAATATACATAGCATGACATTTTTTTATCAGATAATCTATAAATTCTAAAGAGTTGATTAAGTGTAATATTTCTAAGCAATCGAATCGAGTTACAGGAATTAAAAGGTAATAATTTATTAATGTCAAAGTTAAAATTTTCTTTTTTATCACATAATTTCTGTAACTTGATTCAATTGTTTAGAAATATTATACTTAATCAGCTCTTTAGAATTTATAGATTATCTGATAAAAAAATGCCATGCTATGCATATTAATAAACTTAAAATTACTAGCTATTTACTAGTTTAAAATTACTAGCTATTTAAATATACAGCTTATTTAGTACATAGTATAATTAAAAAGTTTGGAATGGTAGATTATACTTAAATTCTCTCTTTAGTATCTTATTTTAGCCTGACATCCACTTTCTCTTGAATAAGTATTACCATGTATTTACATGTTCTTACTGTTGAATATCACCTTTTATCGTCTTTTCACATAACTGATATTTCTTTCTCACGATTGGCAACAGCAGTGCTCAACTTTTTATTTTTTGAGATTGGCAATATTGGTCTCTTTATTCAAGGCTCCAATGGATCAGACGTGTGCAGTGTTTTTTCAGGTATTCTATTTTCCTATTATTTTTCAATCTTTATGCATGTTGTCCAGGTTATCAAAGTTTATAGATATAATCTATAACTGATATCAGCAACATGCATTTTGTGTACATTTTTATGAAATACCTATACTTGATAAAGAGTTTTATCGAAATGAGCAATTCATTATTAGGCCTAGGTCTTGTCCACGTATAAAGCTTTCATGCTTGGATTTTATTTGATATTATTTTATCGATTCCTTTCCATTAATATTTTATTATTGTCTTCAGATTGATGGCTAGATATTTGCATTTATATTTTCCACTTGATTGATGATTCTCTGTTTGATACTTTTATTTGTAAGGCATTTTGTAATGCTGGGGTTTTTTGAGTTGAAAATTATCTCTATTCTTTCATTGCATTTTTAAACTTTTATTATATATATAACAGTTTACAAACACTTTCTATATGAACATAATTGGCAGGATTTTCACTTTCGTTAACATTTTGTAGAAGGCAGGGTTCTCGTAACCTGGACTAATGGACTTTTATGCAGGGCTGTGGAAATATAATTCGGGCGCGGAGGGGGGGGGGAGAAACTCGCTGGTCCCTCCTTTGTTTTGGCCTTATTTTCAATTTTACTTCACAAAGAACTTAGTTTTATAGTAAGTTGCATATTTTAGAGAAAATTTAAAGTATATGTTGGTCAGGTTATAAGAAGTATAGAAGAGACAGAAAAGTAATAAAATGGAGCACCTTTACCGCCCTCAATTATAGTCCCCAAGGGTTACTGTAATAGTGCAATCTGTCAGGAGGTTTCCAGGTTCTAACGGTTCGTCGTAAAAGCAATTCTTCTATCTCCGGTGCTATGAATTTCTTTGGATCGATTGAGGTTCCTGGACATGGGATTATGGTTTCAGATTCAGGATCAGGAGCCTTGATGAATTTTGGTACGGTTGGCGAAGTAGTGACGTGCAGTTTCTCAGAAGTTTCATCAAATTCTGGCAGGGTTGATGCTGCAGGGACTTTGGGCTTTTCAAAAATATCCTCCATTGCAGGATCCAGGTCAGGTATATCCACAGGTCCCATCTTTTCAGTTGAATACGATCCCGCTTTACGTAATGGATCAACATGCCTTCTCCAGATCTCGTTCCCTACTTGAACACTGTACGAAAATAACCACTTTCATTCATCACTGTTCCCAATTTCCAATTACCTCTCCGGAACAGTTTCTTTCTGTCACTCTATCTCCCTCTTTAAATTCGCTATAGTTAGGTTCCTTGTTAACCGATGTACTTTGCTTTTGCTGTACACGATCTTTTAAGTTAGGTTTCAACATGCCCAACCGTGTAATAATGCATATTTTTAAAAACAGCAAGCTAGGAGACCCATTTGTTTCCGACAGCGGTGTCTAACATAAATCGTTCTAATTTAATATTTAAATCACCATTTTCAGTTATGCTTTCCGAGCCCAAGATCGCAGTATCTTAAAAATGTAAGCGATTTCCAACATAATGGGTGTACTGTTTTCAGTATACAAATATATGTTCATTATTATAATATGTTTTAAACATCTGTTTCACGAAAGGAGTGTAAGAAATGTAAAATCAACGGTTTGTCATAGAAGTAATGTGAAATACGAAAAATAATCAGCAAATAGATGAGAACTAGCCGAATACCCGTCGAAAATCAACGGCAATACAATAAGCACATCCTGAAGAGCGTGAATTTTTAAATAATTGGTGTCCAAAATTATATTTGCATGCCCCAAAACACTGATTTTTCAACAGCTTTTCAATGTCATTGGAGGGATGCACTGATGATACATCGCATAAAAACGCATAAAAAAACAAATTGAAAATCGAATATGAATGAATACGGCACAAAACTAATTATGAAACAATTTGCCACTTCCATCAATATCTGTCCAGCTTTTAACACTAGAAAGACGGAAGCAGTCATTTTGATCGCATAACTACTTTGAGAAACGATTTCTTCAAAACGGCTGAACCCAGCCCATTAAAATTTTATGACTTTACTTAAAGTTATTGAAAACACAGAAGAAAATTATTCTAGGTTTAAAAATAAAAGAACAAATCAACGATCTTCCTAGAACGACAGCATTATTTTGAATCTTGTGAAAGAATTTCGATCCTCTTACTGTGCGACCAGCAGCGCCCAGCAGTGCTCCCTTGCGGAAATGTAGCGAAAAGAAACAAACATCGCCAGTGCTCATTCTTCCGTAATGAAATACAAGATTTATATTCATCATGCGATAAGCCCACATGTGGAAAATGCCAAGAACGGATCATCAAGAACGCTTATTGCAAAAAATGTGTCGAAGAAACATCCTAAATGCTGTAACTATGATGTTCTGGTTTTGAATTAAAGGTATGTTATATTTTTACTGTGGCGGCCAAATTGATAGCTGCCCGTCGTTTTAAATATCCGTAGTTCTAGTGCTAAACGGTGGACATCTCGTCAGCTCAAAGATTCTATTCAAATGATACTTAGCCATACTGAAGCCATAAAAAACCGTTTTGAGTCGATAAACACTGTAATCAAATCCTAAATTGCTGAAATTCGCAGAGAAACTTCTTGCATACTGGTTGCATAGTTTATTTTTAGGTATGTAAGGATAACTTTGGACACCAGCATATTATGAAAGGCATGAAATATGATTTAAACAAAAAAGACAGAAACCTTCTGACTTGAAGATGGTAAGATTAAGCGGAATCACTGTTAATATAGCGAAAAATTAAGACATTATTTTTCGTTTAAACATTAAATATGGAGGACCCCAGCGATGGGTCGCTTGTTTAATCCATATAAACGAAACTCTATTAAGGAATCTGTTACAGACATCCGATGATGTGATATGTGGTAAGTTTGCTGGCATTGCAATAAAAACTTTTGAAAACTTGCAATTGCCCCATTTCAAGCAATGAAAGGAACTATAATTTACCGACAATATGGGTATCGAAAATTTAAAATAAGATACCTTAGGAAGAGCCGTGGGGTCTGGGTTCTCAAACTCACAAAAAATCATCTAAGTGATGAAGAAAGGTATTTTAGAGATGTGCTTTATGGAGTTTCCGGTGGAAAATGTCCAAATGACTATGTAAGTAGAAAGGAATGACATGTAGTCCTTTACTGATGGATAACGACTGGAAGCCGGATTCTGAGGTGATATGTATCCTCAGAATTTTCTTCAAATAGTCTCATAATCATTATCTCTTATATCCTAAAAGTAAATGCCATACTCTGAATTCATATTTTCTATAGATAACTACAAAGGATCAAAAGATACAAAGGATCACGTTAAGATACAAATGATCACGTAAAGATATGAAGGATCGCGTTATCTGTGGAGATTGGTGAACTATTCCGGATATATGTGGATTATTTTAGGAGAAATGTTTGACAGCGGCTTCCAGTGGTATAGAACCTTTGTGCATGAAGAAAATATTATTAATAGATAAATGGGGGGGACTATCAGCATACAGAAAAATTTTAGCTTTATGAAAACAGAAAATTTCAGTCAAAAAATTTATAGTATCAAAACTAAACAATGCATCTCACTATATTGGTCTTCTAGACTGAAATCGACCAAAACACACACAATACGAACTACCCCTCACCAAAATGCATCTGACGCAGATATTGAGAACTTCATAAACACGGGGGAAGCAATAGATTCTATCTTCATTCAACTGCTTAAATTACGTTGCCATTCACGTGGAACAGAATGCTGCGGCGTTTGGAAAATTTTGGGCAGCAGAAGAAAGGCACTAATTTATCCTTATATGTATAAAATCGTGACGGTTCAGAAAATCAAAGCAATATATCAATTTAAGATGTGAAGTTTTAATCTTATTTTCAAATGACATGAGTTGGAATAAAATTATTCGTATTTGCAATGCCATTACCAGTTGGATGAAGGACATACGTACAGTAGACCCCCTATAACACAGGTTCATATAAGACGGATTCGTATAACACGGCAGAAAATATTATGATCGTGTTCGTATAACACTCTAAAAGAGGCTCGTATAACACGGTAAAAGAATGAGACAGATGTTTCGATTTTATTACGTTTTAGCTCCAATAACTAATATAACTTTTGGCTCGTAACATTAAACGTCATTGTGCTTCTCAAATTTCGGGGAAACCCCATTTTTAGAGGAGGTCGTCTCAGTTTGTTTCTAGTTGTGATGCACATTAAAAGTGTCTGAAAAAACTTTTATATCGTATGATATATTTTATTCAACTTAAATTTGAGGAAAAAAAAATTAGGAAAATAAATCTTTGCGAAATTAAACCCAATTTCATCTAGAGGAAGTACATATCTGTTATCTCTGTTACATACATATTATCAATTAAGCTGTGTTTAAAGTCAAGTGTGTTAAATAAATTTAAAAAGATATTATAATACTACGAGGATAAATTAGGTAAGTCTAATAATTTTATAATTTTTACGTTATCTAAAATTTTGTTTTTAGTCATTATGACCCCCGCCATGGAGAAGAATTCTAAGAAGAGCAGAAACTGCCTATCCCTTGAAGAAAACATTTAAATTTTGGATAGATTAAAATCTGGTGATAAAGTAGTAATTAATACTAGTAACCACCACTTAGATGAACAAGAACTTATGCAACTGTCAGAGTCGTCCGAATCAAGTAATGAAGAAAACTCATTAAGAATTTTCTGTGAGCCACAGCAACATTTTACAACTTTAGAAATTTTTAATGAAGGATTAGAATTGGCAAAAAATCTAGAAGAACATTTTATGAATAAGTATCCATCAACAAAGCGCTCTGAGGAATTTAAGAAAAAATTGAAAGGTTGTTTAGTTCCATATTTTGAAGTAAAAGAATATTTAGAAAGTAACAAAAATAAATTGTTGAAAGCACAAGAAGATACCCTTTCAAACAACAAAAATAACAGAGAAGAAACAAGTGAATCTTCAACCTCTGAAATAGCACAACCAACATTTAAAACAGGATGTCGTTGGAACCTAATTATGGATAGTCACAAAAATGTGTAACTGCTTCTTTAATTAAACGCAAAATGAATAACAAAACATTTTCCATAGCAAAAGAGTCCATAACAAAACAGTCCATAAAAGAAAAGGTAGAAGAAAATATGTATTGATAAATTTTTATAGATTTCTTGTGAAAAAAAAACATTTATTGTTCAACGGCCATGAAAATTGTTGCCATGTAGTGTCTTAATATCCTGATTATTAAAGAAAGTTATTTTAAATATGACAAGTAAGTTAATCGCTTTGGGCTGTGAACGGCTCATGTATTTGTATAATCTAAGTGACTCGTACAACACGGATTCATATAACATGGAACGTATCTACCGTGTTATAGGGGGGTCTAATGTATAGAAGACCCCCAATAACACGGGTTCATATAAGACGGATTCGTATGACAAGGCGAAAAATTGTGATCGTGTTCATATAACTCGCTAAAAGAGGCTCGTATAACATGCTAAAAGAATGAGACAGGTGTTTTGATTTTATTACGTGTTAGCTCCAATAATTAATATAACTTTTGGCTGGTAACACTGAACGTCATTGTGCTTCTCAAATTTCGGGGACTGAATATTCAGCAGGGTGTTTTTTGAAACGTGTAACTGATATTCAGCAGGGTGGTTTTACTTTTCCAAAAAAATTAATATAATTTATATTTTATCAAATATTTAATAAAAGGTTTAATACTTTATACGCAGGATATTAAAAGGAGATAGTGTAAACATAAATAAAAGAAATTACATGATTAATTTAAAAATTTACTACACTAAAAGTAAAAAATATTAATGCATACCTAGAATCGGCGACATCAATCCCGATTGCAAAGAAAAGTGTGAGAAAAGGATAAGTCCTCATAAATGTCGTGACAGCTTAAAAATTGAGAAAGCGTAAAGGAGATATGATTTTTTCTTTTCTGTCTTGTTTTTAACACTTAACAACATAGTTGAAAAATGTTTATGACTTTCTTCATTTTGTCTGTCTGCCTGTCCATTCGCACGATAACTACCGTAAAAGTGATTTATCAAAATGAAATTTTATTATGTTTATGAGACGGTCTGCGGAACATATGGGAATGTAAATGAATAATATCACGCAATTAGTTTTGGGTTGAACCCGGATTGAAAAAATTAAATACCTTGAACCGTATGGGACTTAATTTTTCAAACATGTTTTAAGCGAATTTAAAATTCAGAAATTGCTTCTATAATTTCAGGAAATATTCAAATTATTCCATTAAATATGTAAAAAAAATGCAGCAAAATATATTCGGTAGTTTTTTAAATAAAAATTAAAATAATAATTGCAGCCATATAATATGAAGTGACCCACTTCACTTGACCTCCTTCACATGGCCCACTTCACGTGACCCACTTCAAAATAAAATATGGCACCCATCTTTATTTCCAGAGTAAAAATCTTGATTTTTAAAGTTCTTTTAAATTTATATTTTGTGTTGCATCTGTCCTGAAACCATTTTATTTTTGCGTAATTTTATGCATCTATATTCTGCGTCAACGCAATTATGAAATTTTTGAGTTTAAATGATCATCAAACTTTGATAATTTCTACAACGAAGCCTGATTTTAATAGATGCATAATGTAAACAAATGAAGCTGTAAGATGAGTTGTATAAAAATTGCTGAATTTTTTTCACGCAAAATTGTTAACTCTAGAGTCTGAAATAAAGGCGTATAAATGAAATATTCACTGTTTTTACATAGAGAACCAAACGATTTGTATTTAGATGATGCCATTTGAATAAAGTTCATGTTTTCCCATGCAATTTTAAGTTTTCAAGTGCAATAAATTATCGTAGTTCTGTGATAATTAAAAAAATATCCCCGCTGAATGTATTGTATTTTGCATTTCGGTTGGAAAGTGTTCCATAATCAATGCTTTATGCATGATTGATCTTTCTTGTTCGTATATAAAACATCTTCAAACAATCCGATGGGCTATAATTGAGAAGAGTACTATCAGAATTTCACAATTGTGTAACATAAATGTTTAGCACATACCTGACTTATAATTTACGGTTCATATGCTAGAGTATAAGGTATCTATATTTGGCATTACTAGTATTTTACGTACTGCGAACATTCCAATAATACCAGACAACATATATATTTTTTTATTATATATCATTATTTTAAATAAACCAGTTTTTATTAAAGTTTACACTTACGCACTCTTATGAGTGATTTTAGTCCATAAAAGCAATTCATAATCCCGCCAACTTTAAATGCAAACATTTGAAACATTATTAATAAAATACACATATTTGCAACTGCACCTACATTTGGGCCTGTAAAATTTAGGGTAAGAAAAATATGCGTAATAGAGAATAGTTGGGATCAATATATAATTGTTAATTTCATTAGTATCTTTATTTAACTAAACTAAACAGTAATCAATTCTGTTACTTTTTATAAAAAATTATACTTATAAGTAATTAAAAAAGACAGCTAAAGAGTCTTAAGTTTAGTAAATGCATAAGTAAATGCAGAAATGTATTATTCTGTTTTTTATGTCTTCTATTCTCTAGCACTTACTTTACCACTCTCTTTAATTAGATAACTAAATAAACAAAAAACCAACTGATGAAAGTGCTTGTCTTTATAAATATAATTGAGGTTTTGCTTTTTTGATACAAGAAAGGTAAAACTAAGCAAATATATATGACGTTTCATTACTTAGTTCATCAAAAATAAAACTTTTATTCCTGATTAAAGAAAGCCGCATAAAATTGTTTCCAGAAAGAAGTCTGGAAAATTTCCTATAACTATATTTTAAATTTTCATAAGTACAGGGTTCCATAATAATTTATGTGATCGTTTCATTCGTAATTGTACTAGCACATATTTCCGAAATTGCTCGTGATTTAAAATACGTGCATATTCTAAACACATTCATATTGCTTTTCAAAAAAGTCCATTTAAACATTAAATTTATTTCTCTTGTAATAGAAAGGATAAAAATATGAGTTCTCCCTATGCAAAATTTTCTATGCCAATAATAGTGAAGAATACAACATACTGATTCCGTTTGTAAACCAATATTCAAAAATATGTTATATTCTGTTGCAACAATCATTTAAACAGCTTCGAGAATATATGGATATAAAAAATTTTTTTCCAAAGTATTACCTTACTCTTATATTTCATGGCTATACCAGATATATTCAAAAATATGTTATATTCTGTTGCAACAATCATTTAAACAGCTTCGAGAATATATGAATATAAAAAATATTTTTCCAAAGTATTACCTTACTCTTATATTTCATGGCTATACCAGATATAAAAGTTAGAAAATATAATACAGTTTATTTATAAAATTCATTATATGATTTTCCTTTGTTGAAACTAACAAAAATACCCCATTCTACTCGTAATGAAAAATGTTCAAATTTTAGTAGTTGTAGAAATAATATTGTGTTTCAAAAAATTCTAACAAGAATGCTAATTAAATTCCCCTAAAGAAAATCATAAAAAAGAAGACTTAGCCTCTTTGGACTTCGAGTTTGATGGTTCTCTTGCACTGACGAAGGGGATACAGCTTATCCTCGAAATAGCGGTATATTGTATTATTTTTTTATTTGTGCTTATATACGTTGCTCAAGTTTTTCTTATTTACAGTATTTAAGAAATCATGTACTTCATCGAATATACCGGCGCGTTTATATAAGTAATTACGAAAATATTAAGAACGTCATTTTTCACAATCATAACCTTAACTAGAAAAAAAAAAAATATTGAAGAAAATAATCTTTAAAAGTTAACAGTATAAAATGCAATGGTTATTTCAATTCTAGGACGATCTGTTCAAGCAGATGTTTATATGAAAATTGAAATTTTATTACCAAAACGAAACTGTATAAGTATTTGTCACATCTTATATCTTTGATGTTTTCACATTTAAAAATAGTTTAGATTATTGTGCACTATATAAAATCGGCAATATAACAAAATATATTTTTAAATATTATATACAGCATATTTAAATAACTTTATAAACTCCAAATATGGCGCTTTTAACTCAAATCGTAATATAATTGCTTGAATATATTTTCAAAAATATAAATACAAGTATAAGAAAGATTTACTTTATTCTATATAATGCGAACACTTTTATTCCATAACATAATGAACACTATCATTAAATAATGAAAGCATCATCTTGGTTTAGTGAAGATTTTTAAAGAAAGAACAAAATGCCTAACAATAATGTGCTGTCAACGATCTCTTTCTATTTGTTATATTGGAAGCATATTTTTAGCAGCATATGAAAAATTGTTCACGAGTCATGCTTTTGTGCTCTACGTTTTGCTCAATCAAGGATTTTTGAAAACATACTTTGATTGTTTTTATCAGAATAAAGTCATATATCTGCTTTAAGTGTTTATTTATTAATCTTACACAGTGATTTATTTCATTGATGCATACAAATGACATTAATTATTGCATCAGTAACAATCTTATTTTTCATATTCCATACAACTTGAATAGTTGATCATTCATGGTAACAAAGAGTATAAAAATTTGATATATTAAGGTCGAGTTAGTGAAAGATTATGATATTAGGCTAGAAAAACTACATTAATAGTAATTCATATTGTAATGCTAGGAATTTTAAAATGTTATCTGTTTGGTAAGTGGTGAAACCATACAGAACATTTCTTAAAAATGTGTGGGAGAGCCAGACCGTCCGACTCATCCGAGGACATCCCAATAATGTGTAAAAGACCCAGACCACACGACTGACCCGAAGCCCTACAGTTGCTATTTGTGTGGCCGGATCCCAGGAATGTGTCGAAAACCCATATAAGTATCTTGCACTGAGAGAAAAATAGCTGCGGTTTTATTCGGTGCAGCTTTCTGGATTCTCGTCATGAGAAAATGCTACCAATTTCCCAAGAATGTGGGAAATTGGTAGGTAATCGTTTGGACGGCCAAGAAGTGCCGCCCAATTTAGACCGGAACCCAGTGGGGAGGCATCCAAGGGACCGTGCCCTCCTTCCCCTAACACCAATCACTCGGAAGGACTTACGGACCCACAGGTTTAACGTGATCGTACTCCGCATGAACACGGCGGCAGTTGTGCCAGCGTGCATATCCAGCGGGCAAACCACCGGACTACCGCGCCCGAAATGTGCCAACAGCACGTGGTGTTCCACGGTGGTCACCCACCCAAGTACAAACCGCGCCGTTGCTGCGTGACTTCGGTGATCTAACGAGAACCGGTGTTTTCAGCACGGTACGGCCGTTGGCCCTCCCAAGAATGTGTTGTTTTTGTTGAGACCCAGACCGTCCGACCTACCAGAAAGGTGTAAGGTAACCGTTTGGACGGCCGGGAAATCAAGCTGTACGGACGGACGGTTGCACTTCCCAACCCGACGGCCGGGAAGTGCCACCCAATTTAGACCGGAATCCAGTGGGGGAGTCATCTACAGGGACCGTACCCTCCTTCCCCTACCACCAACCTCTCGGAAGGACTTGCGGACCCACATGTTTAACGTGATCGTACTCCGCTTGAACACTGCGGCAGTTGTGGCAGCGTGCAAATCCAGCGCGCTAACCACCGGGCTTCCGCGCCCGAAATGTGCCAACAGCACGCGGTGTTTCTAGGTGGTCACCCACCCAAGTACTAACCGTTCCCGATACCGCTTGACTTCGGTGATCTAACGAGAACCGGTGTATTCAGCACGGTACGGCCGATGCTACTCCTAAGAATATATTATTGTTGTTGAAACTCAGACCGTCCGACCTATCAGAAAGGTGTAAAGTAACCGTTTGGACGGCCGGGAAGTGCCACACAATTTAGACCGGAACCCAGTGGGTCAGGCATCCACAGGGACCGTACCCTCCTTCCCCTACCACCAATCTCTCGGAAGGACTTACGGACCCACATGTTTAACCTGATCGTACTCCGCATGAACACGGCGGCTGTTGTGGCAGCGTGCAAATTCCCAAGAATGTGTTGTTGTCACACGGACAAATTATTGTCACGCGGACAGGTGCGGACCAACATTTTAAGTGATACGAGAATAATAAGGTAAGCATCATGTCTGAAGTTAATAAAAAGCAAATATACTAATGCCGTGATATTCTTTGGCACAACCCAGGTTGTATTTCGAAAGATCTCCCGTCCAGGAATAAATTCATGGATGACCTGCTGCATAAATACAAGATGCCGGATAAGTAAATAAAACCCTTACCTGTTAAGGCGACATCTTTCCCTGAAAACACTTATATTAATTACAATTTGGAAGAGTCAAATAACACACCAATTTAGGATATAATATTCTCTTTATAAAATTAACGTAATTAGATTAGTAATTTATAGACAGAATTAGCTGAATCATAATCAGCGCAACAACAGATAACTCTGTAACACTAAACACTAAACTCAGGACCGCAAATTGCCACGGAATTAACCAATGCAAATAACAAGTTTTTCTACAACATAATAGGAAGTGGAACAGCTATATTTAAGTATCAATACACAAAATAATTAAAAGGTATGGTCACAACAACGGGAGAAAACCTGCTCTCAGAGAAGTGTTCCGTTTATAATTTAGAAGACAAATCATCGAATTAGTCAAGAAAATTGAACTAGTATATATTCAAGTAAATATAATTTAGGAACGAAAGCCAGAGTTTATGTATTTAATGTGAAGAATCTTTCTATTCTTGCTTCCGTAAGACCGGAGTAGTTGCAAAGAGTGAATAACTCTTACCTCCCTAGTCGGAGTTGCAGAAGGGTCGGACTCAAACATCCGCCTCATACCGCAGGGAATTTGGCTTCATAGTTGCATTCCGTACCATTCCAACAACTCGATCCGGAACATGGACCTCGAGCCCCATCGTACATCATCGTCGTAGCTCTCTCAGCTAGGCATCGGGTTCTTCATCGATGTTCTTCGGCGATGCTTGGCAACTCCTTCCCATGCTCACGGGAGGCCAGGATTCGACTTGTACCGACTCCTATACACCTTGGTGGGCAAGATTACAAATGGTCTGGGCCGACCTGAAGGTGTCGACAACCAGACAGGAAAGAGCGCCCAGAAATATCCAGGATTCTGCTTTTATACTCAAAAATGGAAGATCGCCTCGCTAATCCATCTATGACCTGTTGGAAAGCTATTTATCTGAACCGACCAATAGAAAACTTCAAAGGCTCACTCTCAGAAAAGGGTTCCGAAAAAGGAAGCGTACCCTCGACGCGAGGTCTCGATTTCATCCAGAAGTTTCTCTCCAAAACTATTGTGTGAAAAGTGTATATCTTGCACAAATATTACCAGGCCGCGAGCAAAGCCAGACATCTGCTGTGCCCGGGACAGAACTTTGAACGTTAACGGACAATTAACGAATACTTCTCTCTCTGAGTGCGGTTTCCACAGATTAATAAAATGGCGAAAAACTGTTCTTTCAGTATAGAATATTTTGTATAATAATGAATTTAATAGACAAGAGGTATAATTAAAACAGGGTTTAAATTGATGTAAAAATGTAGAATCTTGACATATGATATATAAATTACGATTTTTACATAAGTGACGCGAGATTATGAAATCTCGTCACGACATTGTTGAGACCCAGACCGTCTGACCTACTAGGAAGGTGTAAGGTAACTGTTTGGACGACCGGGAAGTACTACCCAATTTAGACCGGAACTCAGTAGGGGAGGCATCCACAGGGACCGTACCCTCCTTCCCCTGCCACCAATCTCTCGAAAGGACTTACGGCCCCACATGTTTAACGTGATCGTACTCCGCATGAACACGGCGGCAGTTGTGGCAGCGTGCAAATCCAGCGCGCAAGCCACCGGGCTACCGCTCCCGAAATGTGCCAAGAGCACGCGGTATTCCCAGGTGGTCACCCACCCAAGTACTAACCGCGTCCGATACTGCTTGACTTCCGTGATCTAACGAGAACCGGTGTTTTCAGCACGGTAGGGCCGTTGGTTCCAAGAATGTGTGGAACATTTGGTCATTCCGAGCCAAAAACTAGAGGAATATGTTGATAGAATAATGTCCATAATAATAACGTGGACAGGTGGTAACACCTAAAAGTAAGGATCTGGTTTAGCTGAGCAAAAGGTGGTCAGAACCTCCCAGAAAAGTACCGAAATCTCCTTGGCCAATCAACAGCTCCTTGCTACAATATATTTTTCAACAACATGCCGAAGTATGGAACTAAACGATGAAATTCGATAAATGATGTTATATGGAGTTGTTTCGACGCAAGTTCCATACTCACGTAACGTACCCAATATTTTTATGGGGATGGGTTAAAAGATAATTGTATTCTATTTATTTCAAAATTTAAGATTGGAAAGGAAAGTCTCATCACGTTGTCCAACCTGGCATTAATACTTAGTTAAGATTAATTAACAACTTGACTACGATAATTTACCAAAAATTAATGACGTGATATTTTGTAAATTATAGTTTGCAACAAGTGATTTATACATGGGCAAATAAACATAATGTAATAAAATAAGTTGAACATAAAATGCTTCTCTTTAATAAAGTGTATGTTAATATTTTTTATAGCTTTAAAGAACCGTGGATGCTGAACTGTTGAAAGTTGGTGGGTGTTTGCTGTCACCATGAGACGCAATGTACGAAGTAACTAAAACTATTAAATAATACCTGTATTTAGTACACTATTTTATTTAGTTGTTAAATTATTCTGGTTGGTATACATAGAAAATTAATATTACACGTACGAGGATCACACTAAACTTTTTGAGCCAGAGGCAGATGATATACGTTGGAAAAAAATTATTGGTCGGATATTTAAATGTGAAATCCTTTATGTCCGCAGACGATAATTTGTGACAACAATTACAATTTAGCTATCGTAGAATAAATTTTGAAAGAAAAAGAAAATGAAGATGACTCGAGAGCATTATCGAACTATGATTTTCAATGTTTTTAAAGTGGAGCTAAATCAAAAAGAATAATAACAACAAATCAAACAATAAATCAAAGTGTATAGTTAGCATATGGAAATGATGCTCCATCTCATGACACTGTATTAAGATGGTTTACATAGTTTAAAAGAGGACGAAATTTTCTCTTGGGTGAAAAACACACAGGAAGATCTTTGTCAGCTGTAGTCCCAGAAAATATGTTGGCCATTCGAAAAATGTTAATCGATGATAATCGCTGTACCAACCAAATGATACATTGGAATTTATCATTGGATCCGCAGCTATACATACAATTATTCATGAAGAACTGCATATGAAAAAATTAGTTTGTCGTTCCAAACAGCCAAGCGTGTCAGAATCAGTAAAGAAACCCCAAAATTACTCAATGATGGTGGATACCGCATTATTTCTAAAATCATAACTGGTGATGAAACGTACATACCATTTTCTGACGTTCTAACACGTCAAGAATGTAAAGTATGGGTCTTGGAAGATGACCTTAAACCAACAATGGTTGTTGTTGTTGTTGTTGTTGTTGAGACCCAGACCGTCCGACCTACCAGAAAGGTGTAAGGTAACAAACCAACAATGGTGAAAAGGCAACGAGCAATGGAAAAAGTAATGTATGCCATGTTCTTCAGAAGTAGAGGTCTGTTCAAAGCCATAAAGCTAAAGGGACGAAGACAGTTACAGCTAACTGGTACACCACTAAGTGTCTTCCAGAAATTCATCAGGAAGTGAATGTTAGGGGACTCATACTTCACAATGACAAGGCATCTTCTCATTCAGGAAGAATGGCAGTCGGATTTCTTGAACAATTATTAAAGTGATAGAACATCCACACTATTCTCCTGATCTTGCTATGTGTGACTTTTGGCTATTTCTTAATCTAAAAAACAATTACGTGGACTTCGGCTTCATTCCGAAGATAAGATTAATGAGGCTATAAAATCATATCTTTCATCGATTCCAAGAAATGGATGGATTGAAACATTTAATCTTTGGAAAATTCGCCTACAAGAGTGCATTGATGTTGGAGGGGAGTACTTTGAACACTTTTAAGTTTAACTTGTACCACTTAGACGATTTCAAAAATTTCTGATGACCCTCATGTATAGAAAAATTAGAAAAATATGTATATAAACACATCTAATGGGGGAGGCATTATGGAAATTAAATGACATGAAATGTTAGTTATGGAGAAAAACTAAATTTCACTGTGGTAGAAAATAGTTGATTTAGTTTAAAATAATATGTTACGAAAAACTGTTACGAAAACTCACGAAAAATGTAAGTTGTAAATAAAATTACGTTTACTCTTCGTTCATTTTTACATATTCTGATTAAAATACACATTTAGAATGAGTTTAAAATTAAAGAGTTTAGTATAAAATTATATGATACCAAAAACTGTTTACAAAAATATGTTACGAAAATATATTACGAAAACTCACGAAAAATATAAGTTTAAATAAAACTACTTTTACTCTTACTCAATTTTACATATCTTGATTAAAATGCACGTTTCAAAAGAGATTCAAAAAATTATTTTCGAAAAGATAGTACAGTTTCAGCCAAATTCTTTAGTGCTGTTGGAACAAAACCATAATTGATAATACATTTCTCCCTGTATTGACTACAAACGCAGAGTACACAGGTACTGTAATTCCTTGCTAGGGTAATTGATTCATTTAGATATGTCATGTTTGATAACATGTGCAGTGCTATAATGCATCCCTATATCGCAACGTGTTAGTTAATCGTCAACAGATTTGATTACTTCCTAATATGCCTTTAGCAATTACATATTTTCTATCATGAGTAACAAAGAGCAACATTAAAACAAAGTAAATACAGAATGTGACTTTGAGCAATAACTAAGTAACGAAATCGCATCTTAAATTGATACACAAATAAAAAATATAATGGGAGGGTCATTTCGGGAACACTTGGTTATTTTTTTACATTCGATGCCACCATTGGGTATTTTCTTAAATGTTGATTATTATTTCCTATTTAATACATAGCATATGCAAAAGAGAAATATTGTTATGGAATCCAAAATACCAGTATCTTTTTCTGATGGATTTACAAATTAAACATAATTAAATACGAATTAACATTTTATTTCCAAGACTGTTTATGTTTATACTTGTTTGTGGGTATGATACTAAAGGGAAGTATTCGAATCGAATATGTTACGATTATTACGACTGGCGAATGTCAGACATC
Organism: Amaurobius ferox; assembly: GCA_951213105.1. NCBI lineage: Eukaryota > Metazoa > Arthropoda > Arachnida > Araneae > Amaurobiidae > Amaurobius > Amaurobius ferox. Next base: position 36,914,164 of record OX578141.1, on the reverse strand, counting down.
TAGTGATTTTTGCAGGAAGTCGGACTCAGAGAAAGCCATTCATATTTTTAAAAAAAAAAACTTCAAAACGAATTAAACTAAACATCATAAAATTGTGTTACAAAATTTTACAAAATGCTTTTTTATATAAAAGCAAATGATAATATTTATTAAAAGCTAACTTGCGCCGAACTCCGTGCTTTTGTTCTAAAATTAAGAAATAATAAATAAATGCCTTCTGTTATCAAATGAGTGAAGGCTTTGTTAGTATATTTTACCCAAAGCGATTAGATAATATTTTCTGAATATATCAAGAGTCATCTTCGAAGGATTAGGAATTATACTTTTCTATAGAGAGCGTAATATCCCTCGAAAGTCAGAAATATCCATAACAATCGAAATTCTTAGTTAAATGATAACAGCCATGGGTTTTCTAATATTGAACGATATCGCGTTATAGTAAAGCTTTACCCCGGTAGCATTCTAATATGGGTAAATATTAGACTATTATTGCATTTCATGTAGTTCCATTGAAAAAAAATTTCCAATGTAACGTCAATTTTAGGGATGCACTGTCCACCAATATTGGCTAGATACCGGCATTACAATATTACGACACAATTGGCATTACATTAGAAATACTTTATATTTGGAATCTATAGGCAACGAATATACTAGAAATACTTTATATTTGGAATCTATAGGCAACGAATACTAATTATATATTGGCATGCTAATAGTGGATATAAATGGTAAACCAATATTGGCTTAATATTAATAAAATACCCACATATTCATATTGACCTAATATTAGATCTACATTATCCGTCAACATTGTCATGCTGCTAGGGCAATTTGTGCTATTGTTTACACACAATATCAAAATTTGTTAATCTGTAGAAAAGTCATGTCTTGGAATCATTCGACTATTTTTCTAGATTCCATGATAATATTCTACTGCGCTCAAAATTTAAAAAATTCAAGTAATCATTAACTTTTAAACACTAGCATAATTGTTTTCCCCACATTTCTTAATCTTGACTTAAAATTCCAATTCCCTCACTTTTCACATTATTAGATGATGCAAAATTCCCGTTCATAGCATATCTTTTATTCTTCCCCCTTTTCGTCGGACGTGTCGTATTATTTATCACAGTGAGTTATGGCTTAAAAGCATGGGTGAACTCGTATATTGTGAACCAGTGATGTGACTTGAATTCCAATGTGCAGTATGCTTTTCAGCACGTCTTTTTCAGCTCAGTGAGCTTTGATCAAAGAAACTTGAGATTATATAACAATGATAAACATAAATAAGACACTGTGTATTTGTAACAATGTATAGAATCGCGTTCATATCAATAGCAGAAGAAAAGAGAATTAGATGAAGGTTTCCATTGAACATATTAAATGCACATATGTTAGCCTCTTTTTAATATTGTACAATATTAGATTTTTAAGTTGTAGAAAAAGAATTACATTAAATACACAATTTTATCCGCTGCAACTTTATACTATTGAATTTAGTAATTGAAAGATGTTCTCCTGAATTTTGGGGGAGATTTCTTACACTACAATGCTCGACAATATACAAGATGTTCCAAACTGACTCTTACAGCCTTAATCTGTAATAATAAAATCTGACTTAGACAGTACATAATTGTCCCTATATAATGCAATGTATTTACTTCTTTCACAGTAGAAAAATACGTATAAAATTTATGGCACAATATTTTAATTCTGATTGGTACATTTAGCACATTTCCGGATGACAACATGTAAAACTATTTCGAAGTACCCAATTAAATTACATTTCATGCAAATCTTGTTTGACACTTATCAATATTGATGGCATCCGCAATAAGCAATGTAATCCACATATTAAAATATTTTAATAAGTAATCCATCCACTTTGAGTCATTTTCGGTAACTTAGCGTCATGTTTGCAATGTTAACAATATTGTCATCAATTTGTGGCGAAATATCGCCTTGTTGACGTGATTTCGATAAATGAGAAACGAAGTTCACCAAATTCATCGTCGAGCGTTACAGACAAACGGAAAAAAGAGCATTTCTTATATATAAATGACTATTGGCAAATTGTTAGGCGTCAAACTATAAAACTATTAAATAAAGTATCATCTATCGTAAATGGAACGTACTAGATCCATGAGATTGATGTTAACAAATTTATCGCATAACATTACATATGAGAAGTGAACATATTTCACAATAATTAATTCCTGTTTCAATTTTATGTGATTTCTGGATAAATGTATTTAGAAAAAATGCAATATTCCGAGAACGGTTCATGTTACCTTCATAAAATATATGCTAGCTTTCTCAATGTAAATCAATCGTTTTCTAATGACAAATTATATAAGACATGAGTATATACGTAACATTATCGAAGGTTCTAATTTTTTTCATAATTTCATTCGAAAATTTGGAGCCTTTTTGAACATCTCATTCCGTTGAAAATCAATAGGATTCCAATATTCACCGATTGTAACTTTTGTACCAAATTTCATTCAAAACGCTCCGTTCATGATATATCCCCTTCTCGTTTCCACAGACTAACGGAAACACAAACACACAGACATTACCTCTAAATTGATTGATTCGAGTTCAGAGATGCTTGAAACGTGTTCTTTCGTTGAAAACTCGAACTCGAATTTTCGACCCCGTCACAATCTTTTCCTTATACATTGAACTATGTATATATGAACAAAAATAATAACGAGTATATAGGAAAAATAATAATAACTCAAAGTTTTGTTCAAAAAATGTGTTAGTGTCATACTTGAACGATATGATATACCGAACGAAGTTTCGCAACATTGAAGACCTATAACAAAGGATTATTGCAGCCATTTGATGCAGAAATTCTACAGCCAATATGGCTGGAAATTGCTAATTATGTTGTCTTGATGTAATACACGCAACCACGCAACTAAAGATGCTTAGGTAGAGGTTTATTAAGATAAAAAAACTTTGAAACAATCTGGGAGAAATAGCTTGCAAAATAAAAACTTTGAGAAAAAGAAATTGGAAAAATAACATGGAAAACAATTGCAAAAGACATTCTGTGAGTTATTCGTCCGTATGCAAAAAAAAAAGCCGTAATATGATATTTCCAATCAGTACATTTTTATTACAGGTTAAAATTGAAAAGATAATTATGAGACACCCTGTATATAAGGTACAAATTACTGAAATTTGATCTAAAATTAAAAAAAGTTTTCAGTGGATTTACACGTTTTGAGCACTTCCAATTCGAATTAACATGTGTGAGCGTGTGTTCTTGTCTGTCAGTCGGTCTTTGCAATGTATACCTCTACTCTAACCTAAAAACTTCTCGATGAAATTTTATAAAATGTGACAGTTAAGTCACACATGCGTATTCCTAGCGCTGATAGTACTTTGGTACTTTTGGAAATAACAGGACTGACGGTTTTTTTTAAAACGATCAGCCAAAATCGACACAATTTGCAAAATCATAATGAAACACATGTTCAAGTGATTAATGATTGTTTAATAGGCAATTTTAAATGACAAAACGAATGCAGTGTAACGAATCCTATAATTCGAGGATAAACTGTTCTTAGGATATCTAAAATTGGGTACATTTAGGTAGTTATTCAAAGCGCAATTTCATTTTTTAAATAAAAATGTAAATTTCATGTATCTCTTAATTAGTATGTGTTTCATGCAATATTTTTGGGGACAAAACTCAAATAATTTTATATATAGAAAAGTACAAAGGGTGTTTGAATGACGCGGTATTGCTCGAGTCCAAAATTCAATTTTTAAATCGCCTGTTTTAAACCAATATTATTTCCTCCTTCCGTTTGAATCCAAATTCTTTAGTTTCAACACACGTGTGGTCGCGCGCATAAATTCGATAGGCATGCGCACAAACGTTCGCCGCTACCGGAAAACACGTTCGCCGCTACCGGAAAACACGTTCGCCGCTACCGGAGAACGAAGCTTTTCGCAAACGGATTTAAAAATACTCATGTTTAAGCTTTCGTTTGATAATTTAAAAATCCAGAAAATAGAGTAAATAAAAAAATCATAGAATGCAAAAATATATATCCATTGTTTTTAATCGTACTATATAGTGCCTATAGAATTGGGCAAATCTTCCATTTTTGGATGTGGTGAAATTAAAAAATAAAACATGTATATGTCGATATTTTTAAAAATAAATAAATAAATATGGAAGGATATGTCCCATGGATTCGGTTTAAAAATCATTAGTCACTTTATAGTTTAAAAATCATTAATCGGTTGTTGGTCCTTCTAATGATATCCAGATGGAAACACGTTGATAATATTTTTAATTGCTAAGGAATCAATTTGTGTGAAACCCACTCGAAATCGTATTTCAAGATAAAATTACTAAAAAACTCATTCGAATTTTAAAAAATCTCACTGATCTGTATATCCTTGTATCGAATTTCGCCGCACAGTTATTTTTTTCCCGCAAGTAAATCGAAATGACAAGTACATGGATATAATGTCGGCATGGTACAAATAATGTCGAAATGACAAGTACATAGTATGACAAGTATATATGTATTAATGTACTTGTTATTTCGACAAGTACATGGATTCATATTAAAAATGAATTAATTACTAATATCAAACAATCATAGAAAAAACACCAAATCAGTAAGTTATCCAAAGCAGTTAAAACGAGGCCACTATGCCGAGAAAACGAGTGAAATAGCACAAGGCCTGAATTGGAGGTTAATTCAAATTAAATACTTTTTCAAGACTGGGCATCTAATCCAAATTAACCAAAAAAACTTATTGTTTCGGATTATGAATACCATATGTCTTGTCTACAAGCAAAAGTAGAGGATTAAAATTGAAAACGTATTAAGAATTAAAGAATTACCATGAACCACGAGGGAAGAGTCCGAGAGACATATGCTAAATCAGAGCAGATGAGATTGAATGAGAGAGACTCATTCAATCTCTTGGACACAACTCAACTCTCTCTCATTCAATCTCATCTGATCTGATTTAGCATTCATAAAACTGTGCCATATTTTTTAAGTACCTGAAAAACATCGACAATTTAGCTTCCGCAGCAAGTTCATAAAGTTTCTGGATTTGCAGCTTAATCCCGAATGTTTCAATGCAACGTATAATCCAGTGAACTAGGGTCTTGAACTTGTGACCCTTAAAATGGAAATATGCAGTTATCCTTTGTTCTCAGGAAACTTATCTTTCCATTCGTTCTTATAAGTTACAAAAGTATCATAAAATACAAGAATGTGATACTTTTTATTATTATCGTAAAAGTAAGCAAATAAAAATATATAATATGAAAATATGTTCATCACGATGAAATAAACAAGTAATTTTATAGGTATGTGAAACGTTAGGCACCAGAGAAAAAATTTCCTACTTCAAATTTTGGAGTATTAAGAAAATAGAAGCGAAAACATCATCACCTAATACTTACAGACATTTTTATTGATATATTAATCAATCAATCACCGAGAGTGAGAAGCCAAGCCACTGGGTTTACAACCTGACAATGCTTCGCACGGAATTTGATATGTGGACGATACATAACGATACTAAATAAAAACTTTCGCTTTAAAAATACAGGATACGACAGATATCGTAAGTAAGTTGTCGATTATAGTAGTTAACTCTCTTGCATCTACCCACAGTGCAAAATACCAAAACATACTAAACATACATCTACTCATATGTTTATATCTATCAAATATATCTTCTTCTTCTTCGACCTAGACCAGCCGACCTACCCGAAGGTGTAAGGTATCTGTTTGGACGGTGTCTATTTGAAGTGCCATCGAATTTAGCCCAATGGGGCGACATCCACAGAGACCGCATTCGCACTTTTTATGCGCTCGGTAAAGCAAAACTGATATTTTTTAGTGTTTAAGTAATTCAAAGAACAAATAATATTAAGATAAAAACAAAAAAATATATGAATGTGTTAAAAACGGAACTGACAAATTTATCACTATACGAGTTCTAAGCAATAAAAATCTAAGTGGCTGGATAAAAAAACCAAACATTTTGGAGTCGAGATAGACTTAAAGTAGACTTAATTTGTCGAGATAGACTTAATTTGTCGCTAGACAAATTTAAGTTACATGTAAAATGAAGTGCCTCCAGATACAGCAAAAATAATACAACTCAGATATCACGTGGCAGAAAGCCAGGTCGACCATGACCTCTGCACTCTAAACAACCAAATTCTACTGGGAGTAGTATGAGTAAAAAAACTACATGCTGGCAAGAAGACGAAGTTTTATAGTAAAAGAAAGAAAAAATGAGATGAAAAGATGAGACGCTAAGAGAGAAAATGATGAAACGCCAAGAGAGAAGGTCATAAGCATCTGAAAGAGGGTAATTGCATACTGAGTGAAAATAATGATTGTGAGTGGCCGTACATGCAAGTGACTATACCAATATGTTTCTTATAAGAGTAGTATTCAAACTAAACCTGCGGCTCACGTCAGGAACCTAAACCAAGCCAATAAGTTGCTGATAAGAGTATTAACCAAACTAAATGAGGAGCCCACGTCTCGAATCCACACCAACAATAAGGTTGTAATGTTTGTGATATACATTTTATTGATTACGATGAGTAAATAATTAAGATCTATAGTGATAATACTTTGCAATTTCTGTTGCGTCAGTATTGCGTTACCATATTAATAAACACTTCCACAGAATATATTTTAATCACAAAAATACACTACCTCGTGGCAAAAACTCCCCACTAAGTACAAAAAATAAAAACCGCCTTCCAAAAAAGTTATGACATCTCGAAATGGTATGTGCCAAGTTTCCATATTAACCAAGCTGTACTTACAGGTTTAAGTACCTTGCCAAAGGACCCTAGCCCTTCTTTAAATTACGCGTAGCACATTAAAATGCTACATAATCAATTTAAAAATACTGACTTCTACTAAAAAGTGCTACATGGGATATGAATGGTGGGCTAAGATTGTTCTGAATCTAGACCCGAAAGAACAGCTCAGGTTCTGCGGAAACTAAGTACGAAACATTTTAAGATTTCATAACTTTTTGGAAAGATATTTCCTTTTCTCCTGTACTTGATTGGAAGTTTTTCCCCAGGAAGTGGTTGTTTTGTAAGATTTTGTCATATCATGCGATTTGATGTCGTAAATGGAGCAGGGATTTCAGATATTATTTGAAAAATTTATAAAAAATTATTTTTGAGACCTACATTCTACTATAGTAATAATTTGCCTGATTCTAATCCATGAAATTGCTCGTGTTTATTCTCTCAACAACAGTGAACCATTCTGCATAACAGTATTCCAGCGTAGAAGAACTTTACATGTTTTAATTTCTATAGCATTCTATCAAGAGACGCATAGAATATTGTTAATATTCGGGATTTATTCCAATTTATACTATAAGATTCAGTGTTAAAAGTAAATGTGGCGAAACTCTCGCTTTGGTAATTGATAGTGTCTTTCATTGTCAATTTTTTTTCAAAAACATTTATACATTTTTCTAATGTATAATACATAATGCATAATACTAAAATATTATTATATGACACTGAACAGACACTTAATGAAATGTACGCTTAGAAATCTTAAATGCTTTAATTAAAGAATCTAAAATGCTTCAATTATTGCATGCATTATACAATGTGCGATAAATTCCTGGATAACAAAATCAATAGAGACTGCTTCTATATCTTGATTAATTTGCAAATAGATAAATTAACCACGTGCACAACAAACTTTAATTACAATATAATATGTAATTTTATGGTAAAATTTTACTTATCCTAATTATTGGAGCCGTTCCATTTACAAAGGTAGATCGTGTTCAAGTTAATAAAATAAATAGAAGAAATCCACCAAATTTGAAAAAAATATTGAAAATACTCGGTAACGTAACATTTTAAAAGTTTGGAACAAAATTAAAAATTTTATATTATAGATGCATTAAATGTTTCTAAGTAAAAATCCGTTTCATTAATTTACGGCAGAAAAATAATTTGCAATTGGCTTTTATACTGTATATATATCCTCATACTATCAAAGAACGAGCAAAAAATATACCCTTCCACCAAAACACGTTTCCTCCCTTCAAACGCCAAGAAATGCATATATCCTTCAATATTTCATCATTTCTTGGTCCGAATAAATCCTAGAGTGCAAAGTTAAAATTCCGACAGTAGAGCCGGAACAATGCTTTCCTCCTATCCAAATACGCCAGCGTAAAAGCTTCCCTGGTACACATGGTACTCCGTCAACCGCTTGAATTAGTGGCGCGAATAAGTAGTGCGGTCTTTTATTCGTAAAGCCTTCTGACTTCGCGGCGGAGGCCGATGGAACCTGCGCAGTCGGAGACCTGTTCGCGGATTGCTCATCACATTCAGTTTCGTGGGAGCGCGCCGTAGAAAAAGCACGCTTCCGGTGAGTACTCCGTACCGTTGGAAAACGGAGAGCACTGCGATAATATTTAGTGAGAACGTAGATAAACAGTGCATACATGCTTTAGAGAAAATGGCAGAGACAAATAATTTCTGCACTGTTAGGACTAAAAGCGGTGGTAGGAGGATAATATATTTACTTGAATTGAGATAAATTTTAAATATGAATAATAGTACTTAATAATGAAGGGGATGTTCCTTACGTGGAAGTTATTATGTTTTACTTGCATTCTGGCACTGGTGAGGCCAGTGCCTGAAAAGATTCCAATAGGTATGTACTTTTACTCGCATTATTTTGCAAAAGAAAATTGTAGAATTATAAAGAACTGAATTTTTGCTTTTCAGATGAACAGTAATGACTAAACTTTCATACATTTAATAGAGAAACAATTACTTTATCTTAGTTTAAAATGTCACCATACTTAATTGAAAGCAGAATTCAAATAACCCGCCTTAAAATTCCAGTTATCTCCTTTAACATAAAATAATTTAATTCATATAGAAACCAGAATCTTCAAAGTTCGAAAGATATTATGACACATTCCTATACAAACACTCAAGCTAACCCATCCTATTTAAATTAATTCTCATACTAAAGTTTCTGCAATTATTTTAGAAATATGTTTCCGCCATTGAAAAAATGTAGTAAATACGACAATTAATAAAATATGATTTAAATCACCGGCTTTTTACAATTGCTTCTTTTATTAAAAGTTTACAAATGTAAAATTTCCTATAAAACTAATATATATATATATATATATATATATATATATATACCTTATATATACACATATATATATATATATATATAAATTAGTAAATCCTAAGTTAGAATGTATGTAGTAACTCATAATACACTATTCCAGAATTTTCTACAAAATACAAAGAAATATATATATATATATATAAGGTTGTCCCACAAAAAGTGAGCAGTGGAAGATTTTTAGAACCGTTGGTTGCAGATCCATAGTTTCAATTGAAAAAATGCTTTAAATAAGGTAGGAAGTTATGAAATAGTAATTTAAATGCTGAACCATATTTTTGATAAAAGTTAAGAAAATTAACTTTTGGTACATCCCCTCTATCAAAAAATGTCAAATCACGAAAGTGTTACCCATACCGCATTTAGTCTAATTGAAAAAATAATTGGCTGTAATACGATCTAATTTGACATAGCTAACATTAATTAAAATTTTCACTGGAAAATAAGGGGGTATCCATAAATCAATTTCGATGCATGCAAATAGTTTAAAACTTTTACAATCTCTTCAAATTTATTTTATGCAGAGACTGGTATTATGTGATTATTATGTCGATTCACAGTTTGTATTTAATCATTCAAGTAAATCTGCTACCAAACATGAGACTATATGATGGCGCTGTTAAGTACTACCGAACTCTATGAGCTGATATCGCTTTGCTGGAAAAGCAACTGATTTCCCAGTGATACAGTGAGGAAATACTATTATCGTTTCCGTAAAGCCAGAATGATATTTGAGATTTTATTCTGTAGCTGTTATGTCGATAGATACCAACAGATTTGTTTTATCGTCGAAATGACTCAGGCAGTCGTGTACTAACAGAAAATTATGAAATAGATATATTAGAATATTTCTTTTTTTTATCCAGATGTGAGTTTTCGGGCCATAAGTCCTGAACAATATCTCCCTTGAACTAACCACCTTCTGTACCGCATTCAAGAGTGCTTACCAATTCGTCTATAAGTGTTCTCTTTCTACTGGAAAAAATGCAGTGACAAAAATGTGTTCGAAACTAATTGAGTTTATTGAAAACAGTGGTTTTAAATGATTCTAGTTGATTTCAAAACTTGAAACGCACGCTTGTTTTTCCATAGACTTTGTCAGAAAAATATCTAAGAGGTCAGCAAAATCACAATAATCGGTTTCATTTACATATTTAGGTGTTAAAATAACTTTTAACCAGTATCGTCCGCCTGTATTTAATAGTTTAAAAAACAAGAGATAGAAAAACATTGTTCTAAAATGCCACTAAAATATTTGCAGTTTATGCATCAATTCAATTTGGGAACGGCCTCTGGAGTCATGATGCATTTTGATGATTAGAAAAGCCACTAGGAAGTGGTGTAAGCCAGGAAGCTTGACAATTTATTTGCTTATAAATTTGAACTTTTAAGAACCACATTTTCTTAAGTTCGACTAAATGTGTGTGTGTGTGTGTGTGTGGAGTACATTTGGTCGGACAATTTGGGACAACATTTTTGTAATTTGACAATTTTGGATAGAGGGGCTGCATCAAAAGTTAATTTTCTTAAATTTTTACAAAAATATAATACAGCATCTAAATTATCATTTCGTAACTTCCTGCCGTATTTAAAAAAATTTTTGCAATTTGAACTATATATATATATGTGTGTATATATATATATATATATATAGGTATATATATATATATATATATATATATACATATATATATATATATATATATATATATATATATACATTTATATATATATATATATATATATATATACATTTATATATATATATATATATATATATATATATATATATATATATATATATATATATATATATATACATAAATATATATATATATATATATATATATATATATAAATATATATATATATACATTTATATATATATATATATATATATATACATTTATATATATATATATATATATATATATATACACATTTATATATATATATATATATATATATATATATATATATATATATATATATATATATATATATATATATATACATTTATATATATATATATATATATATATATATATACACATTTATATATATATATATATATATATATATACATATATATATATATATATACATTTATATATATATATACATTTATATATATATATATATATATATATATATATATATATATATATACATATATATATATATATATACATTTATATATATATATATACATTTATATATATATATATATATATATATATATATATATATATATATATATATATATATATACATTTATATATATATATATATATATATATATATATACATATATATATATATATATATATATATATATATACATATATATATATATATATACATTTATATATATATATATATATATATATATATATACATATATATATATATATACATTTATATATATATATATATATATATATATATATATATATATATATATATATATATATATATATACATTTATATACATTTATATATATATATATATATATATACATTTATATATATATATATATACATTTATATATATATATATATATACATTTATATATATATATATATATATATATATATATATATGTATATGTATATATATATATACTATAAAAGATTTATATAAAAGACAATTTTCATTTCAATATTAATAAAATATTACCATTTAATTCCTGTAACTCTATTCAATTCTTTAGAAATATTATACTTAATCAACTTTTTATAATTTATAGATTATCAGATAAAACAATTCATCTTTGTAGATTAATAACCTAAAACACTCCAGTATATTATATCAATATTTAGTATATTTAGTAAAATATATAGTTAATAAGTTTAAATTAGCTGAAAATTCTGCAATATCCTCCTTAGTATCTTATATTAGCTATTTATCAACATGCTTTAGGATTAACATTAAAATGTATTTACATCCTCTTAGACATTTGTCCATTTGCCTTCGTGCTTTCATTATTTCTCACGCCCCCTTACTATTTAGCATTTACAGGTGAATTTACAACATTTTATATTTATTTGCAATACTGGTATTTATATCGCACCAATGGCAACAGCTGATCTCTACTTTTATCTTCTGCGAATGTCAACAGTAGTCTCATCATTTATGGTTTTAATAGACACGTGCGCAGCATTTTCTCATTTAAAATAAATTTGATTCCTATTTTATTTTTCAATCTTTAAGCTCGTAGGTCCAGTAGACGCAGTTTATAAATATTATCTATATCCGTCTACAGAGACAAGCTATTTTTGGTCATTTTTAATAGATACTGTGCCCTGTAGACGAATCTGTTCAAAATGAATTCCTTTGAGGCCTAGTGCTTTTCCACTTGTGTGGTTTTAATGCTTGGTCATTTTATGTTTTTCAATTTTGAAATCTCACCATTGATATTTATATAATTGTAGATAATATATAACTTGATGACTGGATATATGCTTTTTAATCTCACCTTGATTGATGAATCCATATTTCTTACATCTTTATAAGTAGTTAACTTATATTTTAAGTTATAGTTATATAAGTTACAACTTATCTCTAATCTAACATTGGAATTTCATATATTTTCAATATAATATATATATATATATATATATATATATTGGAGAATTTTAATTTACTTGTGTTATATATACCAGAGATTGATCATTTATTGAAATTGCTCTGTATATCAACAATGAAAATAAGATGGCCTGAAGTGAATATTTGATATTAAAACTGACTATACGACAAGCTTGTGAATATGACAAATAGAACATTATAAATAAAACAGGACTAAATTGGTATAAAATACCCCTTTTTCCCTATTCTATATATACATCAAGGAATTGATAGATAAAATAATTTCATGTGGTAAAGATTGGTGAATATAATCCCTTAACTACTCCCTTAGATTAAATTTCTTAGTGTTATAAATCATATATGTAATACAGGTACTTAAGGAACTAATCCCATTGTTCCTTGCATAAGCATATATGGTGTAAATACATAGTGTATAAGATGAAAAGTTGCAAAACAGGAAAAGTTTTTGCACGTGGAACTAGGCTTTTCTAGCTTCCCAAATTTTTTTTTGAAAATGAGTAAATTGAAAAGAGTGAATAGCATTTCCGAAACCATGTACGTTATGAAGGGGTATACCAGGTCCGTTAATGCTAATACTACGTTTCTGTGTGCATTACTGCAAATTGTATTACAGAAATAATGCACATAGACAGACGTAGAAGAAAGTAGAAATGAATCAGATATAAATATAATCAAATAAAATAATATATACACATACGTAAATATATGCGTAAATTTATACACATACATTATATATATATATATGTGTATATATTATAAATACCGTAGCAAACATAA
>OX578141.1:36795767-36893267 GCA_951213105.1 Amaurobius ferox | reverse complement strand
ATTTAATTATCCATTCAACCATTATTATTTCAGTTATTATATAATTGTTATTAAGATGTTGTAACTTCAATATTTCATTCGCTTTTTAAATACATAATTTTTTTAGGATTGATCTGATAGCAGTATCTACACAGTTATATGCATACGATATGTAACTAAGTATAGTGCGCATTGGTACTATATCAAAGAATGCATTTTACCCATATACATATTATTTGTTTGGTTACACATTAGGGTGTCGAAAGCCCAGACAGACCGAGTCGTCCTAGGACATGAGTAGTCACACACATCAGTCATTCGGTGACACATCATCTTTGTTTATTATCTTGTTTACAGTCGCAACAGTGCTATGTTTTCATGAAAAAAAATATGTTATTTTTGGAGAATCGTAAATGTACGTACCTTCTTTGGGAATTTATTCTTTGTTATATTTCTGGTTAAAAGCAAAGATTGGCGCTATTCCCTTTATTAATAATAATATTATTGCATTTTCTGCATTTAGAAATGATAATTTCGTGGTTTTTACAGTGTTTCTAAATTACAGAATAAGAGTATTTTTCTTCGGAAAGAGTAAAAACGTATCCTTCAATCCATATATAGTTTGCATGCGGTATTTTTAACATAGATAACATTTAATTACAGAAACGATATAGCTTGTATCAGCGAAACAGTTTACAGATTTATTTTTAATTAATTGAAGTATTTTTCCGAATAAATAGTTTTAAAAATGTGTAAACAGCCTCTGTAATAAGTTCAATCCCAACATTTGGAAATAAGAAATGGCGTAAATAAAAATATTGACCACTTCAAATCAATATTTCTTATTTAAGACTCATCCAAAATTTTTGGTTGTAACAAATATAGATAGCACACGCAAAATAAATAAAAATAATGATACCATAAAAATTGCTGCAGTAAAGCAAAGTAAATAAAAATTACCATTTCCCGTTCTCTTATAAAATACAATGCAATCATGTTCAAAATCCTCCCTCGAATTGTCTCTTATCTTGTTATGTTTCATCGAACTCTAAATATGTTTATTCAATATTTATGATATTCTCGTAATTGAACTAGAGATTAGAAATTGTGGCTAGATCCCGAATTTTATTTTTAGACAGGAATGGTATTTGTCATCTCAAATATAGTTCTATACATGAATTTATATATCGTTATTGGTTATAAAGAGTCTTATTAAAAGTTAATTACTAATCATGAAATTTCTTCTTTGAAGTTTTTACTTATTTGGGAAGACTATATTTCTGTGTATATAATCGCTGTATAAAAATATAGCATTTTTGCTCACATAACACTAAAAATCTGAACTGATCAGCACAAGAATTTTCAATTTTTTTCTCTTTCATAATCTATCAAATTGAAATTAATTGCCCAAAATAGCACCGATACTTACTTGATATTATACTCAAGTTACGGTTTTAATACGTTTTTCTTTTTCATTAGGGAAATTAACGAATTTTAAAACATCGTCAACTCCTCAAAATTTCGAAAAATTTAAATATCACTTAAACGGTTCAACTGAGAGAAATGGGGTCTTATTCATTTTGTCGGGAACAGATGTAGTATAATCACTTTTTCATTCTTGACGATTTTAGGCGAGATTTTGGCAATACCTGCTATAGTTTGGAGAACGTTCCATTCTGACAATTCTTTTCGCGTCATCTGTCGCCCTTTGTCTCCAAAATAAAAATCGCAGCATTCCATTCTGGTAACGTTTCCCGCGTTTTTGTCGCTCTTTTGTCGCCATTTATGCAACAGTTGATCTGTAGCAATTCAAAAAGGGACCTACGACCGCTTCGCGGGCTTAACTCGCTACTCTTGCCCGCTAAAAGAGCATCACAGAATCCAGTCCTGTTGGCTGTCGGTGTTCGCACGTAGCAATAACTGTTTGTGCAACAGGTGTTCTGTGACTCATACCGCACAATATGAAAATTAGAAAATTTTCTAATATTTACCTTGGCGACAAATGGCGATATTTACGTTGTCGACAAAAATGCGACAAAAGGGTGACAAAAGACGATAAATGGCGGCAAAAGACGCGGAAAACGTTGCCGAAATGAGAGGTTGCGATTTTTACCTTAGCAACCAAAGTGGGGGGGGGATGTCGACAAAAGACGCGGAAAGGGTTGCCAGAATGGAATGTTCTCCAAATCATAGCAGGGATTGCCAGAATCTCACCAAAAATCGGCAAGAATGAAAAATGGATTATACTACATCTGTACTTTTTGTCCTTAAATATTACACATAAAAAAATCATTTATGTAAAGCATTTAAATAGGTTTAGTCATTTATCTCAGAATTTGGCATTTTTTGCGGGCCATTTCGGAAAATAAATTGAATCTATTTTTTCGAATCGTACCACAATCTTAACAGATGCCGCGAGTGCTAAACCTATAAAAGTTTATAAAGTTTAATCGAATAGTTTCAGAGCTAGTGTGGAAGCGTACATTGTATAGAAACATAAACAAATAGACATATAGACACAGACGTCACGTTAAAAATAGATTTCTAGTATTCTAGTGCTGGAAATATGTAAATCTGTCAGATTTTCTATACTATTCCAACAAGCAATGCACGTTCGTTTTGATTATCAGTTATATTTAAGCATACTTTTGTCAATGGCTCTAAATATGAACATTTTCGTCAAAAATATACACCGGATCTCTGTAGTAATGATGGTTTTGTTATTCTATTACTATATCTTGCTGAAAAGGTTTACCAAATTTTATTTTTTGTCATACATTTTTTGTCCAATCCGGTAAAAATGCATGCTAAAACCCCCAAGATTCTATTTCCAGTCTGTAATTTTATTCGTATTATTGAGCTTTTTATCTAACAAAAGTAATTCTATTTTACTCACTAATAAATTTCTGGAGTGTTTCTAAACCTCAACTGTGTTTTTATGTGCAATTTTTGTTGTTACCTTTTTATGTTTTGAGTTGTGACCATTGATGCTTATATTATCTTACTTATATACATTTTGTCATCCTTGCTAAAGGATGATTCAAGCCTTTTTACATGTATATTTATTCATGAAACTTATTTAAAATTGAAGCAATAGATAATTTTATAAATATGCAAACAGATATAATAAAAGATACGTTTATTTTCCTAGTTGGTATTAATATTTATAGCTAAGTTTACAAATAATCAAACAAAAGTTAATCCGAAATTTGTTTGTATTTTATACAAAGCGTATTTTCGTACATGTAGATATATTTCACAATTAATTTATTGTTTTGGAAAAAAATTAGCGAATAGAACAAGAATCCATTATCAAACTTTTAGTAATCAAAACATTGTTTCTCTTTTCTTCAGTTAAACTTGCCCAACATTTACCTCCTAAACATTTTAAATAATGCTGTCTAAGACGTGGAATAGGCAATGTCCCACATCTTAGTATCGTATTGTTTACTGAAATAATTGAAGCGAGGACTGTTTTAAGAGCAATAAATGAAGCAGAGAATACTTAAGAAAGGATCGTTCTTTCAGGGAGTAAATCTAACGTTACGATACGGTCTATTTAATTGCTATCAACGACATAAATGAAATAAGCTATATCATATATAGAAAACAGAATGAATTTGACGGGAGTAATCCAAAACCATGTAGTTATTTTCTTTTCCGTATTTTGGATGTATGTCATTACATTAATGTATGCGCTGATTTTTTTTTTTTTTTGTAATTTTAAATTCTTTCAAGAATTGGAGTTGTGTGCCGCAAAAAGAAAAGTCTAGCATGGGGTTCTCAAACTTTTCATAAATGCGTACCATTAAAAACAAAATTTAAAAATTTCAGTATTCAAATAGGAAGTCAAAACTTTTATACGCTTAATTAATTTGTCACATATTTTATCTCGTGTCATATTTTTAGAACTTTACAACATAGTTGAAAAGTGTTTATGACTTTGTTCATTCTGTCTGTCTGTCTGTCCGTTCGCACGATAACTGCCGTAAGAATGACTTTATCAAAATCAACATTTAGTATGTTGTTCAGACGGTCTGTGGTACCTATGGGAATACAAATGAATAATATCACCCAATTAATTTTGGATTGAACCCGGGTTGAAAAAATGAAATAATTTGAACCCTATGGGACCTAATTTTTTAAACAATTTTTAAACGAATTTAAAATTCACAAATTGCTTCGAAAGTTTTAGGTTAACAAAGTTTTAGGAAATATTCACATTATCCCATAAAAATATAAAAAAAATCAGTAAAATATATTCGTAGTTTTTTAAATAAAATTTAAAATAGTAATTACACCCTTATCATATGAGGGCGCGGTAGCCCATTGGTTAGCGCGCTGGAGTTGCACTCGGTAGGCCCGGGTTCGATTCCAGCCACTGCCATAACTGCCGCCGTGTTCACGCGGAGTACGATCACGTTAAACATGTGGGTCCGTAAGTCCTTCCGAGAGGTTGGTGGTAGGGGAAGGAGGGTACGGTCCCTGTGGATGCCTCCCCCACTGGGTTCCGGTCTAAATTGGGTGGCACTTCCCGGCTGTCCAAACAGTTACCTTACACCTTTCTGGTAGGTCGGACGGTCTGGGTCTCAACAACAACCCTTATCATATGAAGAAACCACGTGACCCACTTCAAAATTAAAATATGGCATCCATCTTGCGTCAAAGTCGTGATTTTTAAAGTTCTTTTTAATTTATATTTAGTGTTGTATCCGACCTAAAACCGCTTCATTTTTGCTTAATTTCGGTGCATCTGTATGTTGAAACAACGTAATTAGATATATTTCATTTTAAATGATTATCAAACTTTGATTATTTCTACAACGAAACTTAATTTTAACTTATGGAGAATGTAAACACATGAAACTGTAAGGTGAATTGTATAAGAATTGCTGAATTTCTTTAATGCAAATTTATTTAGCTCCGGACTCTGAAATATAGCTGATATGAATGAAATATTCATTGATTTTACATAGAGACGCAGACGATTTTATAGCTGACTTTTTCGATGAAGTTTTAAGCATAGAGTTCAATTAATTTTACCTCCATGCTTTTAAGGTGTAAGTAAAATTAATTATTGCAGTCTTGTGATGAATGAAAGGAAGGAAGAAAAAAGCGTATAAATGAAATATTTACTGCTTTTACACAGAGAGCCAGGATATTTATCGTTCAATGACGCCATTTAAATAAAGTACATTTTTTGAAGAAGTTTTAAGTTTTCAAATATAATAAATTATTGTAGTATTGTGATAATTTAAAAAATATTATCGCCTAATGTATCGCATTTTCGAGTTGTTTAAATAAAATTGCATTACAGTTGGAAAGTGTTTCATAATCAATGCTTTATGCATGATTGATCTTTCATGCTATTTTTATCTCGGCTCTTTCTAGTTTCTAATTGAACAAAAATAATAAATATTAGCAAATACTTTTAACAAAATGATTAACAAACAATATGATTATTGATTATTTGAAGACTAAACATTTAAAAAATGAAGCTTAAATATTCCGTCTGAAAGATGTTTTTCCTTTGTTTTGTTTTTGTTTAACAATGTACGGTTCTTAGTACCGAATTAATTAAAAATTGTTGAGCATAATTTCTAAACATTCTTTATAAAAATTGAGCATAATTTCTGTAATAGAATTTGCACACAGAAACGTAGAATTTCAGCATTACCGAAGCAGGAATGACCTTTGATAACGTACATGGTTCCGGAAATGTTTTTCACTTTTTTAATTATATTCATTTTCATATATATAAAACAAATTTAAGAGCCAGAAAGGCCTAGCTCCATGTGCAATTTTTTCTGTTTGATACTTTTCATCTTATACACTATTCATGCATTTACACCATGTGTGTTTATGCAGGGAACAATGGGATTAGTACCTTAAGTACCTGTATTACATATATGATTCATAAGACTTAAATTAAATTTTAATCTTAGGGTGTAGTTAAGGGATTATATTCACCAATCTTTCACCACAGGTAATTATTTTTTCAATTGCTTTCCTTATATATGGAATAGCGAAAGAGGGGTATATCACACATACCTATTTAGCACCCGTGTTATTTATAATGTTCTATTTATAATTTTTTCAAGCTTGTCATTCACATTTGCTCTACAGACCATTTTCAATAAATGATCAATCTCTGGAATAATTTATAATAAAAGTAAATTAAAATTTTTATTTTATATATATATATATATATATATATATATATATATATATATATATATATGTATATATGTGTGTGTGTGTGTGTGTTAATCACAAATCATATTTATATTCGCTTATCACTTACACTGAAAACCATAAAATTACGAAATTTAATTTAAAAAAAAACGCAAGTTATAGTTTTTTAATCTATATATATAAAAATGAAAATCTGTCTGTCTGTCTGTCTGTCTGTCTGTCTGTCTGTCTGTCTGTCTGTTTGTCCCATCATCACGGGAGAACGGCTGAACAGAATTTGATGAAATTTTGTGGGTAGCCCAGAAATAGCCCCACTTAAAATTATATCTGTGTTTTGAGTTTTTACGACCAGTGGTTCTCGAGATATTAGTAAAAAACGACATTTTCGTTTGTCTCATCATCACGGAAAAACGGCTGAACCGAATTTAATGAAATTTGGTGGATAGTCTTGAAATATCCCCCCATAAATTTTGTCCAAGTTTCGAGTTTCTAAGACCTGGGGTTGTCGAGATATTAATGAAAAACGGAACTTTTTCCTAGGAGTTCTACTCCCTAACTCCGTGGTTTATCCAAACGAAAAGCTTGAAAATCGTTTGAAAGTGAATTAAAATTTAATCTCTGAGTTTGATGGGAGATTTTTTGCGTTAATTAGTCACTTTCTGAAAACATGAATTGTTTGAAACATGATTTAAAGGGGAAATCTATCTCCATGGTTCATGGTTTATTTAAAACAAGCTTTTACGGAACAATGAGAAGTATAGAGAAATCAAAATCGTTATTTAATTTCGCAGTTTATATTATAAGACATGACATATTTAACATGTTATAAGATTCTGTCTTATATCATGTTACTCAGAAACGCAATTAAATTAAATCTGTCTGTTAATTTTAATAATTATTTTTTCGATTTGAATAATAAATAAATGGATATAAAAATATATTTTAGAAAAAAACGATTTGATTTTTCTTATAGCATTTTTGACTGGATAATATCAATTACGGTCTTCAGGTTTAAAAATTATTATTATTTATATTTTCGGGGATTATTGATTCAAGGATTATTGATATTTTTAAGTTATTATGCAATTATTTTATTATGACAAAAATTGTTTAAACTCATATATTGTATGTTGTACGAATCTTCTACAAATACACGTGTATATCTTTTAATCTACGAGAATATACGTAGTACAGGTATATTGACATATGTTTTGATATATATTGGCATATATTGGAATCAATTACGACCTTCTGGTATAAAGAGTACGGATATTATTGATGTTTTCAATTTATTACGTCATCTCTTTTATTTTGGCAAATATTTTTGAGACGCATATTGTAATACGGGTAATCTTCTATTAACACATTGGCATATTTTCTGATCTGCGACAATATAATTAGTACGGGGTTGCATATATTCATTCAATTCCTATTTTTTCTTCTGTAAATTTGCTTACAAAAGGGGGCAGGATGTATTATTCTTCAGATCTGATCGTGAAGATAATTTTGCATAGTGAGAACATATATTCTTAAACTTCTCTTTAGAAGCAATAAATTTAATATTTTAACAGAATTTGCACATGATTGCGAACTTTAAGTTTCTTTAAATTATACACTCCGTACGAATAACGGGTGTGCTGTTAGTGGTTAATAAATTTTAACATTTTAGGAGGATATATCATGTTGCTCGGCATCGCAATTAAATTAAATGTGTTTGTTAATGTTTTTATTATTTTTTTCGATTTAAATAATAAATAAATGGATAAATGGATATAAAAGTATATCTTATGAATGGACGGTTTGATTTTTCTTTTAATTATATTAATTGCTGACTGCGTACATCAATTTCATTTATTTTGGCAAAGAGTTTTCAAGTTTATATCGTATTTAGCTACTAAACTCATATATTGTGTTTAGCCAATAAATTCATATAGCCGATTGTTGAAACAGAAAAAGAGTAGAGCGGGTATATCTTCTAATACAATTGTAGTGTTTTCATTTAGTATATTGAAACGGGATAAGAATGTTTCATTCAGATCTGCAAATTCAAAACTACGAATTTGGAGGGATATCGCTAATTTGACAACTTTTCTTAAACTTTGCCAAATTGACGGAAATGTCGCCAAATTGATATAAACGACACACAAACAGCTGCCATAAACCTTCGGGTTGGTCGTGTGGCTTGGGTCTTCTACATATCAATGAAATTTTTTTTTGTTTTTTTGGAAGAGAGTACTGAAATGATGTTTGGTTAGCATTTATCTGTCAGACCAACCGTCCTACTTAGTAATACATTTAGCGAATTTTTAAAATGTCACCAAATTGATAAAAATGTTTTCAAATCTATAAAAATATCTTGAAATTGATAAAATTGCGCTACATAAATGATATTAATTGTTTTTTGTTAGGGGATAGTATTGTGATGATATTTCGTCAATTTGTCGCAAAGTGGAACTGTCAGTTCTACAGTCCCACTTGGCGATAAATTTGGCGATTTTTTAAAATGTCGCTAATTTGACGAAACTGTCGTCAAATGTTCCATAGAAATATAACTATTTAGACGATATTTTTTCTACCAATTTATTTGAAGCAAATGATATCATGTCGCTTAGCAACGGATTTAAATCCAATGTGTTTATGCGGCAGACGATTTTTATTAAATCCTTTCCGATTTGAATAATGAAGATATGTATATAAAATAAATTTCATTGCCATTTCATTTTGGACTGGATAATATCAATTATACTCTTCAGGTTTAAACATTATTATTATTGATATTTTCCGGAATTATTGATTCAGGGATTATTGATATTTTTAAGTTATTACGCCATTGTCTTATTGCGGCAAAAATTGCTGACACACGCATATTGTACGTTGTACGAGTAATCTTCTAGGAATGCACGGGTATATCTTCTAACCTACGAGAATATAAGTAGTACAGGTATATTGGCATATATTTTGTCATATATTGGCATATATATTGGAATCTGTATTGGCATATATACAGTCTTCTGGTATGAAGATTAAGGGGATTAATTATATATTCAATTTATTACGTCGTCTGTTGTATTTTACCAAAAAACATTTGTGACTCATATTGCAAAACGGGTAATCTTCTACTAATAATCGGACATTATAAGTAGTACGTGTATATCTTCCCATATAATTTTAGCACTTTAATTTTGACATATATTGGAATAAATGACTGTCTTCAGATTTAAAGATTACGGGTTTATTGGTATTTTTAATTTATACATGTAGTCTACTAATACAGGTTATATTTTCTAATATTCGCGTATATAATTAGTACGGGTCCCATACAATTTTAGCGCTTTTATTTTGCATATATTGATTCAATTCCATATTTTTTTTTATATTTGCTTACATAAGGGGTCCAAGATGTTTTATTCTTCAGATATGTCCATGAAGATAATTTTATATAGCGAGAACAGTGATTCTTAAACTTCTTTTTAGGAGCATTATATTAAATATTTTAACAGAATATTTTGATTAAACATGTCATTTAGTATACTATAAGAATTTGGGCATGATAATGAATTTCAAGTTTCTTTATATTATATACTCCGTACGAAGAACGGGTATGCTGCTAGTCTATATAAATAAAATTGAAAATCTGTCTGTCTGTCTGTCTGTCTGTCTGTCTGTTTGTCCCATCATCACGGGAGAACGGCTGAACCGAATTTGATGAAATTTGGTGGGTAGCCTAGAAATAGCCCCACTTAAAATTTAGTTCGTGGTTGGAGTTTCTACGACCAGTGGTTCTCGAGATATTAGTAAAAAACGAAATTTTCGTTTGTCTCATCTTCACAGAAAAACGGATGAACCGAATTTAATGAAATTTTGTGGATAGCCTTGAAATAGCCCCCCATCAATTTAGTCCAAGTTTCGAGTTTCTAAGACCAGGGGTTGTCGAGATATTAATGAAAAACGGAACTTTTTCCTATGAGTTATACTCTCCAACTCCGTGGTTTATTCAAACGGAAAGGATCAAAATCGTTTGTTCAAAACGTCGAAAGGAAATAAAACTTTATTTCCGAGTTTGGTGCAGGATTTTTGCATTAAATAGTCACTATCGGAAAATACGAATTGTTTGAAACATGAATTTAAATGGAAAACTCTACCTCTATGGTTATCTTTCACAAGCTATTACTCAACGATGAAAAGTATAAATAAATCAAAATGGTTATTTAATTTCGGATTTTATGAGGAAGATTCTATCTTATATCATGTTGCTCGGCAACGGAATGAAATTAAATGTGTTGTTAATATTTATTATTTTTATTTCTATTTGAATAATAAATAAATGGATGTAAAAATATATTTTTTAAATGAAAGGTTTGGTTGTTCTTTTAATTATATAAATTGCGGACTGCGTACATCACTTTCATTTATTTTAGCAAAGAGGTTTCCAGCTCATATATTGTGTTTAGCTAATAAACTCACATATTGTGTTTACCCAATAAATTCATTTAGCCGATTGTTGAAGCAGAAAAAGAGTAGAACGGCTGTATCTTATAATACAATTTTAGTGTTTTCATTTAGTATATACAAACGGGATCAGGATATTTTATTCTTCAGATCTGCAAATTTAGAGATACGATTTTAGTGGAATATCTCTAAATAACTTGGTAACTTTTCTTAAACTTTACCAAATTAGCGGAAATGTTTCCAAATTTATAAAAATGACGCAAATCAATGATTTGTTTTTTTAGAATAGAGTATTGAAATGGTGTTTCGGTAGCATTTGTCGGTCAGTTCATCCATCCTACTTAGTAACACATTTAACGAATTTTTTTAATATCACCAAATTTATAAAAATATTCGTAAATCCATAAAAATATCATGGAATTGATAAAATCGCGCTTAATAAATGGAATTAATTGTGATTTGTTAGGGGATAGTATTGTGATGATGTTTCGTCAATTTGTCGCAAAATGGAACTATCAGTTCTACAGTACCACTTGGCGATAAATTTGGCGATTTTTTAAGTTATCGCTAAATTGACAAAAATGTCGCCAAACCTTCCATGGAGATAGCATTATTCAGACGATATGATTTCCAACAATTTATTTTAAGCAAATGATATCATGTCGCTTAGCAACGGATCCAATGCGTTATGTGCTATACGATTTTTATTAAATCTTTTCCGATTTGAATAATAAAGATATGTATATAAGATAAATTTCATTGACATTGCATTTTTGACTGGATAGTATCAATTACGGTCTTCAGGTTTAAACATTATTATCATTGATATTTTCGGGGACTGTTGATTCAGGGATTATTGATATTGTCAAGTTATTATGCCATTGTTTATTTATGACGAAAATTGATGAAACTCATATATAGTACGTTGTACGAGTAATCTACAAATGCACGGATATATCTTCTAATCTACGACAATATAAGTAGTACAGGTATATTGGCATATATTTTGATATATATTGGCATATATTGGAATCAATTACGACCTTCTGGTATAAAGATTACGGGGATTAGTGATATTTTCAATTTATTACGTCATCTCTTTTATTTTGGCAAATATTTTTGAAACTCATATTGTAATACGGGTAATCTTCTACCAACACACTGGCATATTTTCTAATCTGCGACAATATAAGTAGTACGAGGTTACATATATTGATTCAATTCCTTTTTTTTGTAAATTTGCTTACAAAAGGGGCCAGGATGTTTTATTCTTCAGATCTGCCCGTGAATATAATTTTGCACAGTGAGAACACATATTCTTAAACTTCTCTTTAGGAGCAATAAATTTAATATTTTAACGGAATTCGCACATGATTGCGAATTATAAGTTTCTTTATATTATATATTCCGTACGAAGAACGGGTATGCTGCTAGTAAAATATAAATCTGACCTGAACTGGTGATGTTGAAAATTTTCAAAGTTCAGCACAGCAAACGCAAATGGTATCCAGTGTTCATGAGCTGCATCAGTGGTTTACGGATATGTAAATTCAGAGGCATGAAATAAATATATATATTACGTTAGAGCCTACAACGATCTGAGGAAAAAGTGAAATTACGTGTCTCGAAGTAGGTTATTATAGGGAATTCGCTGTCAGGTTATATTTTTGTGCAAGATCGGAGGTGATCTGTAGCCGGGTGTTATCGGTCTGATTCAAATGATCTTGATTATTATCGCATCGACCATCTGGTAAGTACGGGAGTGTGCAAGCCGAATAGGACGGGATATATATTTCTCTATTTTTTGGTGCATCGATCTAATCTTAACGAACTTGGCGTTTACAGTTACTCTATTACGCACTGGTACCAACGTAGGGGACGGTGGCTAGCCGTGTATCTGGTCTTGACGATTTGCACACCTTCTTAATCGGCATATTGTAAATTTTTTGAAGAGAGTAAGTAAAAGAAACGACCTCTAATTAAGTCTAGATTCTACATGCCATTAAATAAAGCTTCCTGGACAGGGTGTGGTCTAAGAATCACCAATTCGTGTTCACTGGTTTAGAGACCTTTTACTTTTTTTACAGTTTACACAGCATAATATTATCTTCAATTATACCACCGACATTAAGTCATTGTAAATGTAATGTTTGGGTATTTATTTAGTTAGGAAGTTTTGAAAAATTGATTTTTAAAAATTCTATTTGTCTAAAAATGTGTTTAATTTTATTTTAAAATTATTTTTTACATTTAATTTTCCAACCCTATTCACACATTATGTATATATTTTTAACACCTGAAAATAATTAAAGCATTTGAAAACATAATTTTTCTATTTTGCTTGACGCGATATGTTTGAACAACATCTTTGCAGAAGACTAATGAAATTTCAATTATTTTGTTGGGCTAACGGGAATACGAAATATTAAGAATTGGGTGGAATTATTTTAACCTTAATATCCGAACCGCTAACGAGCACATTATACCAAAAATTGTTTATTGTATTCCTAAAATTTTGTTAAACTAACGATAAATATTTTCCAGTTGAAAATCGCGTTTAGAAGTAATTTAAAATTCTCCATTCCTTATCCAAATTCGATAAATGCGTATAAAAGAATATGTTCCAATTAAATAAAGTTTCTGAATATTTATAACATTGATGCATTTTCCGTGTTCAGAAAATATCAGGGAAATAAACCATCCATACTAGTTTGTGGCTAAATTTGAACCGTGTTTAATGTACTCAACTCCCACATTGTATCGATTTATTTAGTCACTTCCTGTAGTTGAACACGTGCTGCCACTTGACAAGTAATTACAGCTGCCTATTGGCTGCTATTTCTAGAATTTCTCATCTCTTCAAAATGGAAACTGAAAACCGCTTAAAGCTTATAATAATTGGAAGACCTATAGGAGAGAAATTGAGAAACTCGATCCCGGAGAAAATTATTAGTCCCTGAAAGTTGTTTTGTACCCATAATGGATATCAAGCAATTTACTTTGTGTCAATAGATACCAACATGAACCTTGAAAGTTTGTAACTAAGTAATATATAATAAGTTTCTGGAAGACGTTTGAATAAATTCATAGATAGGTATTATTAAATTTATTAAAAGAACTTAAATATCTTAACGGTATGTTTGTTAAGATGTATGGGTGTATCATGGGTAATTGGCAAACATTAAATTCTTCTTAAAATCCATTATTTCGTGATTACATTAATTAGTTTCTCATTAACTCTGATTTAGAAAAGGGACTGGATAGATATCACAACGTAGTAAAAATATAACCTTGCGAGCTGACGATTTTGAGGACTTGGATTTATAATTTCCTATTTAAATATATAGAATTCTTTTAGAGTCAAGGTTTATGTTTTATTTTCTTTTAGTTTGGGCTTATTTTAAAAGATATTGTGCTAATATATGGAATATGTTCATCTCACGATTCTATGTTTTTATGCTGTATGTTTTCCTGTTTTCTATGTTAGCTGTTCATCACAATTGAACAACTAACTTCTAAATTTTATTTGATAAGGCTGTATTCAACTTTAAATTTAACACCAAATTAACTATGGCGCAAATTACTTGAAACGTCAAGTTTCTATTTATTGTCTACTTCAAAGACTATGAATTTGAGCAGCATTTAGAACGTAGCATTATCCATCATCCAATTTCTTTTTCTAAATCCATAGTCAGTACTGATATGACTTTTATAAAATCAAATAAGGGTCCTTGAAATATAAAATATTTCTTGTACTTGAATATTATCTTTAATATTATTGTATTGAAGGATGTATTAATGCATTAAATTGCATTTTATTCTCTTTTACACTTTTCAGTTAATTTCTTATATATATATATTTTTTTCGAAACCAAATATAGGATACAGACTCTGGTAATATGCAACACTTTAGGTGCAAATCATTTAAAATCCCTCTTGCGGCCAAAGTCTCACCCAAATTTTATGTTGTTACTTCTCAAATATTTATTATACTAGTATACGGAATGTATTTATCGCACGATTCTACGTTTTTTAAAGAATATTAAAATTATTTTATCGTGTGAACATATTTTAAAGAAGGATGTAAAATTGGCGAGTCAGGAGAAGTATTAACGCAAATCAAGGGGCATTTTAAGAATTAGAAATACAACGTTTCTCAGATTTTACAGTTTTCATACTGAAAATGCTATGCTAGATAACTAATTTCCACAGTTGATAAATCTATCCATATCTATTCAATGGCCACTTAAGTAGTTTGAATACTCTAACAATCAACTACTTTAACACGGCTGCATTGAAACTAATCTTATTCGCGTGATATACGCTATGTCTCTGGAAACCAAGGTAAATAGAATCTGAGCCATTACAGCATCTCCATAATAGGATATGAATTTATTGGGGCTGGAACATTATAAAGAATTTAAAAAATATCATTAAATGCATACCTGCTAAAACGTGTGAAATTAAACTACGGAAATGGTAGGCGAAACTGTCACTAAAAACATTTTAAACTGTGCATATCAACGGAGAAAAAGTCTTTTAATATTTTATGTTTAAAAACAACAAAAGAAACATGCAATTTAATTAAAACTAGCAAAAGGCCGGACTTTTATTGAACTCGCGCTTTTGTAGTGTGCAAGCTGCGAAAGATTTCGAATTGAAACTTAATGTAGTTTACCAAATAAATTAAGAAATTAAAAGTATAAAAAATTCACATTTTTAAAAATCCTAATACAAAAACACAAATAAGTTTTTAGAACCTAAATATTAAATTAAACAAATTTAGAACGCAGGGAAGTAGTTAATTCAAAGTAAAACATTTAAATCATAAACACACATTTAATATACAGGAACATATTCAGATCACAAGTACATGAATTTCGGTTATCCCTAGTTCTTCACGTTTTCGACTCATTAACATATATACACTTTTTAATTATGGCTACAAATATGGTACAAACTACAAATGCAAAACCTTCTAATGATTTAAAACGTGACAGTGCAACAGAAGTCAGAACTAAGAAAGTTTTTAATTCTACAATATTCACTACCCCTTTATCCAAAGTCAAATATTGTGGCTCGTGAATTGTGATTGCAAAAGCGATGTATGATGCAAATTGTTTTCGTGAGCTATGAGTGCTGTTTGATTTCCAACTTTTATTTACTGCTGGAAGGGGAACGCAGCCAGTTTTCCTATAAATTAGTCCAGCAAAATTATTTAATTTAACCATTATCACAAATGAAGCTGATCAGGTGGACTATGATTTTCTTAATAGAAAATATCTTAAATATATTTATATAAATTATATCAATAGAGAGAGAGGAGAATCATTACGAAGATATTTTTTTCAAATTAAAATTAAACAAATATAAGAATTCTCATGCTATTTATACGAAGTGCTGTGAGCATGCGCAGTTTAAAAATGAGCGGTTTGCCCTGTTACAATTCGTTTTAACAACTTAAATTGTGTGATTTCTATGTTATATCCGAAAGAGTACCTCAAGTATAAATGACCTTTACTTGTTTATAACCAAGAATAAGTGTAGTGTAATTGCAAAATAGCACCATCAAATACAAGAAAAGTGTCTTGTACTTCATAGTGCTGCTTTATGATCAACTGATTGTATGTATCTGTACAGTTCGTATGTAGTTTTAATATACTTTAGACATACGGAGCAATACCATAAATATATTGTGCGAATAGCGTCTAATATTGAGTTAAGCGACCAAAATATTTACTGGAAACTAGATCTAGGTCATTAATCATCCACACGGTAGACATCGAATACTAAAAAGAAAGAAAAATGCTGTCGCGTTCTAATGCAATGAAATGCAAGCTATCGAAATCCATTATGCTAAATAGTTTCAAGGAAAAATTAAAAAGACTTTATTTAAACTGATAGTTTTTATGTAAATATTGAAAATTAGTTCGCAAATCAGTCATGTAATGTTAAACTGTTCAGTATCCTTATACACAGAATAGCTAACAAGAGCTCTATCATACAAATAAGTTAGTATTCTAAAATAATTATGAATTTTACATGTAAACATATTTAAAATGAAATTTTACTAAAACGTACAGTTCACCCACAAGTCTTCTGTTAAAGCACATAACATTCTAATAACTAATAAAAACAGCATATAATATTTTTATATGCTTCTTTTAATGAAGTTATTTGAATTTTAAGAAACACTGACTTTCTGCAATTACCAATGTACAGTGTGCTCGGTAAAATTATAAGTAGGTCAAACAATTTTGAATTATGATAGTTAGAATTGTGAATGTGATACATCAATATAGTAAACTGGCTGCGAGCTACTAGATAAGACTGATGAGAGTCTTTAGTGGCGGAATTTGGAAGGAATTTCCTATCTTAGAAACTATGAAAAATACAGAAAATATGTCAATTAGACAGTTGTACATCATCAGCAAATTAGTAAAAAATGACATTTGGCAGAAACAAATGGTAAAAATAGAAATCTCTAAGCATTACTGAAAAACTTCACGGCAACATACTTCATGATTTCTTACTTCTCTATGTTCAATCGCAATGCTGAAGAATGTGCAACAGAAAGTTATTTCCTGCATATAAATATGTATATGGCAGACAATGAGCATTTGGAATATATTTTACTTTAAACTGTATGCTTTGTATTAAATGAAATAAAGGGTTTTAATAATTTGGTGGTGTTCTACAACTTTCACATTGACTTTCATTTCTTCATCCATTTTAGCTTCTGAGATAAAATGAGACAGAAGAACAAACTTTCATATTTTGAAGCTAAAGGCGCTGTCGTCAATGTCATTTGATATATCATGGTCACTTTAATATACCGATACCGCACTTTCATATCTCTAACTACCATCGTTCAAAATTTATTTAAAACTATCCAGCATATTCTTGTCAAATAATCCCTTTTATCATGTGTGCTTATATATACTCATTCATACACACACGTGCAAAAATGGAAATGTATATATTTATAAAGAAACCATTAAGAGGAAGAAAAAAATTGTACATCCAATTTGTTGGATTCAAAATACAGACCATCCATTTCTACCCTAGAGTAGAAATTCATGACTTTTGGATAAATTACAACCGTTAATCATGCAACTCAGCTTATGTCGTACGCTATATTGGAAGACGAAAACGTCTATGCCTAGATCTCTTCAAATTAATATCAATGAACAGTCTCTCTACACGCATGATGAGATGAAGGCGATAGCTGCAGTTAATATCTATTCCGCATCCGAGTAATTACTTCACCTGCGTCATCTTTAAGAATATATATTTGATATTATAAGCTTCCGGAGAAGTTTCAAACATTTTGCTCATATGCAAATAAAGTTGAAATTGCTTACAAATTTATGATGTGTGCTATTTTTGTGGAAAAATTTCTATGTAAAATAAATTTATCCCTAATAAGGATTTCAAATTAAACTGCATACACCATATTTAAAAATATTTATAAATAAAATGTTAGATAAAATGTGAAAGAATCGACACTATTTCTTGTATGTGTTTTCATCTACGATAAAGGCTATGAAAAATCTGAGTAATAGAAAAAGATCGACCAATGATTTGAGTAATTTAACATTCATTTTTGAAATAATCATATTGAGGTGCGCTTACTTATGTTGGACACACACATAACTTCTCTATTCTATCATTGGATGTTCATGTAAATGTAATATATATATATATATATATATATATATATATATATATATATATATATATATATAGCTTAGTTGATCAATTTTATAAATGTAGCACCAAATTCTGAAGGGGGCGCAGTAGTTTGTTAAGGTATTTCCACTTCTGGTTCTTTTTCTACTTCCGGCTCAAATATTTTTCGTGAAACAACTATTTCTCAAGAGTGACTATAAATATAGCGTAGATAATGAATGAATTTAACACCAAATTCTGAAGGAGACTAAAGATTTTTCACTGCATGTTTAAAAGTATGATCCTTCAGCTCAGATAAAGTTGCTCATTATACTATCCTGATCGGGTTTCATTGTGAATTTATGCCCTCTATTCGGAGATCATTGTAGGATGTCTAGCCGGATTCGTAAGGATTGGTTATCTGAAATGATACAACTTCAAACCCTTGTCTTAAGTCAAAGTTTCCTTACGGTCAAGAGCAAACACACAGACTATGTTATTTCGATTTAAACTGTTTATTAGCAACATACATAACTGATACAACATCTGGCTGTAAAATTAAAGAAGTCTGAATACAAAACAGACATGAAATTGCACATGCCCATCACACACACATATAGTGACTATATATGAATAGTTAGATTAAACCGGAGCTTGGTGATCGAATGAAGTTTGAATACTCATAATACTAGAATACGGACGACAGGTGCTTACCTAATTCATCAGCGGATGTAGGGATACTTCAGAAGGAACGGATATTCAGATTGCGGACTCAAGATACTTCAGAGTAGCGTGGCAAACCTACGATGGGTATGTCAGTCATCCATTGCTATTATGGGCAACTGATCCTTACGTCATTGCCTCATGACCTCAATGCCCCATGACTTCTGAAATTTTGATTTTAGACCAAAGGAAAAGCCCTGTTTCAGTTCAAAACTACGTATAAAACCTTTTACCTTAATTTAAAATTGGGTCAAGAATTGAACCATTAAACGGTCACAAAGAAGTAATCGCGACACATTATATGCATTTTACACACAAATTACACTTTCTTACGAATGGAGGACCCACAACCACATTCATTTTCACTTATTTCGTAGAAACAAATTTGCATTACATTATTACAATTTTTACTACATATAAAATACTCTTTACATAAATTCGTTTAACTAAACATATATATACATTTTCTATACTACATATTTTAATACAATATTTATAATTCTCACCTTCGTTTGTCAAAACAACGCAAGTTGTCACTTTACAAACAAACTTAATTTGTCATCCTCCTTAAACATAGTCATCAATTATACAAACCAATGTTTGTTGACAGACTTGCTTTATGATATTAAAGTTTTTACATTACAATCTTAAAGCATTCCATGTACAATGGATAGATCTTAGAAGTTATTTTAACAATATATATATATATATATATATATATATATATATATATATATATATATATATATATATATATATATATATATATATATATATATACAAATTTACATTATACATTTTTAAAACATTACGTATCTTAATTTTTGGCTTGCTCGTCGACATCCTTCCATGTCGACCAGTCTGGGTCCCAAAATCTTTCCTTTCGCTTTTCTTTGAACATGAGAGCTTGTCTTTGGATCCTTCAGTGGCTGCTGACAGTATGGCCCTTTCTTTGTCCCATTTGCAGGATTGTGCTTGAAATGGACGGTCTACCGAAATTACAGGATCGCTCGTCTTTACCATTGAGTCGGTGTGGGTCCCTGTGTTGAGAGTCCCTTCACTTTCGCATTTTCGTTTCAATTTTCACATTTACGCAAGTTCACTTTATCCATTTGAAGCTGCGTCACCGGTGCACTACCTTCTTTGGTTTCTCCTTTACTGCCTCGTTTTTGCCGCTTTCTTGGGTATGACCCCGATTTCTCAAATTTAACAAACCCTTTGTGCACATCGTGAAAATTTTCGACTTCTAAACTCACTTCGAAATGCTTATTCACATCCGCGTCCACCTGACGAACATAGAACTCACGAACTGCGGTATCCATCTGATTAGCACATATTTCGCAAACGTCGATATCCACTAGCATATAATTTACGAACTATGACTAGCATATAATTTACGAACTGCTGTATCTCCTTTCTACTCCGAGTTTATGTCGATCGACTCAACGTGTAATTTGGGATCGCCCTTTAACTTTGAATTCAAATCCATACACTCAACTTTGCGTATTTCAAAATAACTTTCCAACCCTTACACAGTATATTCATTTTCACCTTTCAACCGTGACTCAATTTCATTTTCCCAAACCAAATTCTTTCCATCCAACTCAACGTATACTTCGAAAATATTTTGTAAACCTAAATCTAAATTAATGCCACTTTAAAATACTGCCACCGGTTTTAAATCTCATTTTCCAGTATTTCAAATTTTTTATCAAATTTCTTTTAATATCCCTTACTGTTTCTTTGTTCACTTTAGTAGTTTCTCATTTTCGCATATATCTCTTTTCAAATAAATGTTTCAAATCAAGATCCTCAGAATTAAAATTTATATCTTCATTCAAAATTCATTCGTTCGATATTTTTACTTTTGCATCTTTTAATTCACCTACTACTTTTGAAGCTATTTCTTTTCAAATAACTGATTCAAATCAGGTCCATTGTGAGATTTTGAATATCTTACTTCATTTTCAACTGGCGCAAACACTACGGATTCATTTTCTACTCTCAAATTCAGAAGATTGACATTTTCAGCTTTATACTATGTATCGTTATCATAGGGATCTGATCACCTCTATTCGAGTTATTCTGTCTTAGCTTAAAATTAATTCTTTATTTGTTCATATCTCCTTTCTTCAAATCTTCTATTCCTTGTGATTCCACTATTTTTCGTGAAATGTATAACTGTTGCTCTAACTAGATTTAATCCAGTCAGTACAATAGTTCCGACACAGCCATGCTTGAATGCCCATATTGGGGTCTTTGTTGCACTCTAAACACTTGATTTGACCTGGTAACTTCATTTTAATCTATTAAATGCCGTTCATCGTTACTTACAGCTAACTTAAAAAATCTTCAAATTTTGCCGGCACTCTGTCAAAAAATCTTGCACTGGTTTCCTTAGTTTTTTGTAGACCAGTAAATTCATTTTAGATTACTTATTTCCAATGCCAATTTGTTTTTCGAATAGGCTTTTCTGAATAATAATTTTGCTGTCGAGTCTGTAGGTTGTTGCCTTACACTACACAATTCTGCTTCTAGCTCTACCTC
The DNA here is from genome assembly GCA_951213105.1 of Amaurobius ferox. Taxonomy (NCBI): domain Eukaryota; kingdom Metazoa; phylum Arthropoda; class Arachnida; order Araneae; family Amaurobiidae; genus Amaurobius; species Amaurobius ferox. The sequence goes on along the minus strand of OX578141.1, from coordinate 36,871,703 downwards.
ATTCCTCCCTTCTGAAATTTTTATTTTGTTTTATCTTTAAATTCAACCCAAGTTTTGCAATTGTCTGATCCTAGGACCTCCCCAACAATATTTAACTTTTCCTATTAATGAGTTATCTACTACTGTCAACTTGTCGTTTCTTAACAATATTTTAAGGAAATTTTCCAAGTATTTCAAGCACTCTTTCACTGATCCCAGACCATCAAAACTAAATTCTGGTCTCACTGACAGATTCAGTGCTTGGCTGAACTGCGTCACGATTGCTTCCATCTCTTCCTTTTTTATGTTGCTCCATACAGCTTAAGAAAAAGTTTAAGATCACTTACTTTTGCCTTTCTTAAAGCTGTGTGCTTCCTCTTAAAGTTCGGGCGCCATTGTAAAGTATGAGCCTTTAGCTCAGATGAAGTTGGTCATTATACTACCTTGATCGGGTTTCATAATGAAGTATGCCTTCTGTTTGGGAGCATGTAGCTGCTTTGTAAAGATTGGTCATCTAAAAATGACACAACTACGAAAATTTGTTTTAAGTAAAAGATGCCTTACGGGGGAACACGCGCAGCCTAGGTTATTTCTATCTAAACTGTTTATTAACAACACGCATAAATGATACAGAAACTGACAGTAAAACTAAAGAGCTATGTATACAAAACATTAAATTACACATGCCCATATCGTACGTGAATACAAATACTTAAATGAACTTGGGTCTTGGTGATCAAATTAAATTTGAAATATTCGTAATAATCGAATACGGACGGCATATTCTTATCCAATTCATCAGCGGGAATCTAGAAACTTCAAAAGGCTCTCTTGAGGATTAGATCCTGTTGATCATGATTGTACACATATGGGCTAGCGCTTCTTTCTAGATCACTGATTACCCAACCAACGTAGCTTAAACAGTACGCTCCTCTTAGAGCTCGGAAAAGTGGAAATTTAAAACTACTGCGCACACGCACATTATTGCTTTCGCCATCTCTCTTGGCCAAACCAAAACTTTATCCAATTCTATTACAGGATGGCAGAAATTATTCACTAGCTCTGGATTGGTCTACATAGCGGAATCATTTAGAAACTGTTAATTTAAAGTAAATCATAATATATAAGGTAAAGTAAGTAAAATCATAACCAAATGTTATACAGACCTCACAGAGTTCACTAAGGTTTTGAATTTTTGGTCTTGTTTTCACGTCCCGTTCAGACAATTACTCGAAAGTTCTATTTCTCAGAATTGGCTATAGATAGGTCTTGAATGATGAATGATATGAATTCAGCATCGAATTCCAGAAGATGTAAATATATTCCACTTCCTGTTCTGGTGATGTAATTTCTAGTTTTTTGAGAAAATTGTTATATCTGTAAGCAATAAATATGCAGAAGAGAATAAAATTCTTCATAATTCCGTCAATAATTAAGAGTAAGAAATATCATTTGCTTTCATTGAAATGTTCTTTTATACATTTATTTTAATATATAATCTTTGTACACGTCCTTGTACTCAAATATGAAAATTGATAGTATCAGTAATTCCCATTTGTAAATTATTATAAATTCCATTTATAGCGCATATTTTAATGTAGTTTATATTAAAAAAACAATTAACATATTTTAGTCTCGTGTTTATATTACCGCATTCACCAAGAAGCAACTTATTTGCATCTATATAATAATACTACGCATGTCATCGTATTAATTTAAATTATAGGAAGAAAAGTAATATAACCCTCAAACTCCTCTTAACTTCCTTCCCAATCATTTATATTACGTTAAGACGTACATTTAAGAACTCCCGTATGGATTTCCAGAAAATGATTCTGACGGCTATTTGCCCAATCTCATTATTAAATACGTATGGCTGTTTTCTCCAGTTAAGTGAACGCACAGTGCTTCTGTGAAACACATTTTGATTGCTTAACCAAAATTAATTAAAGAATCTACGCCAAAGGATAATGAAAGTCGGCAAATGCATTTTCGGAATTGTGTGAGAAATATATCATTTATGTATACATACTCTAACTCTTAATCATTAGTTTCAAGTAATTTGGAGAAATATTGTTGAACTGCTACTTTTAAATATTTATTTAAAAATATCTTTATTTATTCTTCTTTAAATACATTTTTTACTATTTATAATTACTTTAAAATGTTTAGTATTATAATCAATATAGATAAATTATCGGCATTTATATGGCAATGTTTAATACATGCAATGACATTTAGTTAAGTTATATATCGATTAACCATGAACATTTTTAATAACTTAAGTTATTCCAAAACATTCATATACGCCAATCACATTTTAGGTGAAGTTTAAATGAATATTTAATTTGGTGAAATTTGTATAAGATAAACCGAGACGGAAAATCTATTTTTAAACGTATACTTTTCTCCGCGTGACGTTTAATGTTCCTGGATTCTTTATCTTTTTCCTCAGTAAATGCGTTAGCTCATATGCTTAGCTTTTATTGCTTTTGGCAAAGTAAGACGGCAATTAAGAGAGAACCTACAGAAACATTATTTTTCCAAATGTTTTACCAGACTGTCACATTTTACTTAACTTTTACACGGGAGAAATAAGAAATGACTTTTATGATTTTGTGGACTTGTTTGCATATTCCAAGAAATATAGTAGGAAAATAAAATTTAGTTTTTGCCTTCGGCTGTAATAGACGTAGTAATTTATAAAAACATGAAATGTCTCTATGCAAGGTTGTAGAAATCAGTGACTGTTCGTATATTGTTGGCACTATGTTAAATTAATATTTTTATGTTGTATTATTAAATAAATATGTGTTGATTGATAAATTACGAAGGTGGTTCAAAAAGTAAGGTAACAAGTCCTGTGAGAGAAAAGGTTTATTCACGAAATCAAAAGATACACAAAGTTAGCAAGACACTGGTACCTATTATTTTTCCATATAGTCACCATGGTTGTCGAAGCATTTGTTCCATCAGTAAACTAATCTATCGAAACTGGCATAGAAGAAATCATGGTCCAGGTCGCGGAGCCACTCAAAGACGGCTTCCTGAACTTCGGCATCGGTTGTGAAATGGCGACCTCCCAGGTGCTTCTTCAACGGTTGGAAGACATGAAAATCGCTTGGTGCGAGATCCGGGCTGTAGAGTGGGCGTTCCAGTACATTCCATCAGAAACGGTGTACCAAATTACTTGTAAATGAAGCCTATGTGGTCGGGCGTTGTCTTGCAACAACACGACATCTTTCATTGTCAATTAAAATAATTTGCACGCCGAATTTCTGAACGCATGACAGCTCTTGTTATCTTACTTTTTGAACCACCTACGTATTTATGCAAATTTAGCAATTAATGTATAAGGAAAAATAAAACAATATAATTACACTCAAATTTGTACATAAAGGAGCAAACAACAGTTTCGACGATACGTTAGATTCTATTCGTGAATGCTAAAATGCCAAAAACCCGACCCGAAGTTCATATGATAAAATATGTACAAATGAGTAACAATAAGGGCATATATATTAAGACGGCTGTTCAGAGTCGACTAATTAGAAACAGCAAACCATGGAACGATTCCAAGAATTTACTTAAAGTAGTTAGCCAATAGAACAGCTTAATCAATTAGATATCAGAGATAAAGCACATAAATTAGACTAAGAAAAACTTGAGCAACGCATGAAAGAACAAATAATACAATAATGCAGCATACAGCTGTTTAGAGGATCCGCTTCGTCAGTACAAGAGAACCAACACACCCGAAGTCCAAAAGAGGAATTCCAAGCCAAGACGAAACATTTCGGGGCGCCTGTACCAGACGCACTTATAATGAGAATGACCGATGTCTCATCGAATAATGAGAATGTCCAATTCTAGTAATGTTTGTCATACTGTATAAGGACATAGGGTGCAGGTTTTCTCGTCGATGCTGATGCAGGTGTTATCGTCGATGCTGATGTTGGTGACGCTGTCTTGGCATTGGCCGACTGCCTAGAGGAGATAAGAGGGGGAGGGGCGAAGGGAAAGCTCAGACTTGGAGATATCATAGTCTAGGTAAGTTTAAGTAAAAACAGACGATGAGCGAGCATAAGTATGAATTAATCACAAAAAAAATATAACACTAATAATATACGCGAGTGGATTGCAGGCGAGCTGGCGTCAGGAGAAGCTAGCTAATAAGCAATCGTGCCATGTTAGTGGGTTTTGATCTAATGACGAGCAGGCGTAGAAGTGGCGCCATCTATCGCCGTCATTAAGATCGAATTCAGCCTAGGTGACACCAGATTGGGGTCACGCAAATCGCGACTTCTTACAGGGGACTTTTAACGGTCCGGCCAGAAGCTTTCTCAGACGCCGCTTCCTTAGATAACTGAGGAAAGTGTTGTCGTAGCTTTGATCTGAGTCTCTCAAACATGGTTTGCTTGAATTCTTCTTCTAGAAATTTCGAATGAATCGACTAATCTACTCTACAACTTTAGAGACTTTGAGGTCATGGTGAATGACTTCGTTTTGTACAAATCGAGGAGCATTCATAATGCATCGCAGTGCTTTGTTTTGGAATACTTGCAATCTCTCAATGTGCGTTTGTGCAGCCGACCCCCAAACAGGGCAAGCATACAGAAACGCTGGTGCAACGATTTAGTTATAGACAATAAGCTTATTATGGGTGGAAAGGTGGGCCTTTCTACCGAGAAGTGGGATGAGGGAGGTATAAGTTTTATTTACAGCTTTCAACTTTTCAGTGATATGCTCTTTAAATGTCACATGGGCGTCAAGGGTGACTCCCAAATATTTAACAGAGCTGCAAAAGGGGATGGTCTCGTTGAAAAATTTTAACAAGAAATTATGATTAACTTCTCGGTAGTGGGGTTTGAAAATACACACTGCACTCTTAGAAGCATTAATTTTGATTCTCCAGGTCACGAGCCAGTGCTTAAGGCTATGTTTGATGTAACTTTGGAGTGTGTTGATGGCATTGTGTGGTGAGCGACTGCGTGCAATCAGTGCTGTGTCATTAGCAAAGCCGGCCAGCTTAACTTGGGGTATCTTCGGCAAGTCGTAGATATTAAATAACAAGGGGCTGAGGTTTCCCCCTTGTGGAACACCGGCCCTGATTGGTCGAATAAAGGAGAGAGTTTGATTATCCCGTACGAGGAAGGAACGATTAGTGAGATACGAGTTGCTGTTCGCCAAAAGTTGAGCCGAAATGCCAAGCCGAACCAACTTGGAAATAAGACCAGGAATATACGTTTTATTAAACGCTTTACTAATGTCAAAAAATACTATGCTGGTGTACTGCCTGTTGGAAGAGTTTTCGTGGATAGTTTCGACTACACGCAAAAGTTGGGATTGCGTGGAATGAGCAGACCGAAAACAGTGCTGATCAGGAATAAAAACATTATTCAGTCTGCAGAAACTATCCAAACGTCTTAACAACACCAATTCATAATTTCTTGGAAATATTAATAACAAGCTTATAGCCTAGCTTTCTGCTAGGGTTAAATTTAGATTATTTTGGGCCAAGGGAATAATAACGTCAGTGTTCCAACTTTGGGGGAAAACAGCGATATTCGAAAATTCGATTAATAGGCACGATCAACCAGCATAGATAAATAATAGGAAGATTCTTGATGATTCGATTGCTGATACCATCAAGGCCGGGCGACTTTTTTACCTTGATACCCCTGATGATGTCAATAACTTCAGCCAGTGTGCTGTTGTCCAGGTCATTTCTTGCATCTGTGTGTAATGGTTCGTGATTGGTCTGCTGTAGTTCGTCTTCAATGTTGTTGTAGATCTGGCTGAAGTTCTGGTCTGTGTGTGGTGTGAATTGGAGTTCCAAGCTGTCTGCAATTGCATTGACTTTTTCCTCCGCAGTCTGGCCAAGTCCATTGGGGCCGTTAAGGGGCAGAATTGTTGTCTTCTTGTATCTACGGTTCTTAGTTGTTCACCAGAGACTGTGATTCGTGGGTGTAAGACTTTCTAAGTGTATGCGCTAGAGTTACTGGGTGTGTGTTTTAATCATAGCCTTGATCTCGTTATGGAGCTTACGGAATTATTCGCCGTAAATAGGGTACCTGGTTCGCTGCCAATCCTTCCGTAACCGGTTTCGCTGCTTAATTTTGTCCCTAATATCACCTGGAAGAGTGTGATGATTAGGTCTGGAGTGATTTGGTTTCGAGGCTGCAGCTACTGCCTCGAGCAGAACATAATTCATATCCAGGACTCATTTTTCAATGTTGTCTGTGCTGGTAATTTTGAGAGAGGGGGGAGGCGATAGAAGTTTCAAGGGAATAACGAAAGTTATTCCAATTTGTATATAGCTCCGTAGGATGGTCTAAAGAGATTTTATCATTAAGGGTCAAAATTACGGGAAGGTGGTCAGACGTCAAATTGCAGTCGACGCTGATCGCATAGTCATGAAGAATGTTCCGAAAAAGTGCCAAATCGATAGTAGAGGGATTCCTTCCCGTAGAGTAGTGAGTAGGGGTGGACGGAGCTACGATCCTGAGGTTGGCGCACTGAGCCAATCGTTTTAGAGCAATGCCATGCGAGTTCGAAGCTGTGTCCCAGTTCACATGGCGAGAGTTTAGGTCCCCAGCTATGATCATATTACTGCATAGTCCTAAAAGTGCTCCTAGGTCGTTGCTTTGAAAACTTGAAGTATTTAGTGATGGGATATACACAGTAGCAAGTGCAATCGGGACCAAGTCTGGAATAGTGATTTTAATTACAGTGGCCTCCAGCTTCATAAAGACTGGGCGCTTAAACGATGATGAGGAATATTATTCTTAATATAGAGTGCAGTTTATGTGTTGCTAATAAATAATACATAGTCTATGTATCCTTATCTCGGCTGTGAGGCTACTTTAATTTGATACCAAATTTTGTAATTGTGCCACTGGGTTCCGGTCTAAATTGGGTGGCACAGTTACCTTACAAAATATCTTCCTTTACAAACAGTTACCTTACACCTTTCTGGTAGGTCGGACGGTCTGGGTCTCAACAACAACAACAACTTTGTTTTGCAAATATTTAATAATCTTGCTAGGGATTTTATAACGGCACCATGCAAACCAGGGTAGTATCGTGAACAACTTCATCTGAGTTAGAGGCAGGTACTTCAAAAGTGATATTAATATAATCATAATACGTATTATTGTATTCATGATCGTGTAATTTATATATACATTGTTTGTTAATATTTGTTTTTCTGTAATTTTCTTATTTTTCCTGTCAATATAAAACTTGACTTGAGTAAAAAATATAAAAGAATGTATTAAATTGTTTTATATTTTTCACCCTCAGGTATCGACTTATGTACCTCCTGGGGTACGCTTACCCCACTTCGGAGACAAATGCTCTAAAATACCGAATATACTAAATATCGGATCTCAACTTCCTTCCCCTCCCCACACACACATGCACACACATCCTTGAGAAAAAGTCAATTTGCGTACATGGATACTCAAAACGTGTAGATTCAATCAAATCCGAGAGTCGGATTTTTAACTACCAAAGTGTTATTACTTTCCTTATATACATAGTATAATCTAATCCATAAGGAAAGTACTGTAACGGGGTCGAAAATTCGAATTAGAGTTTTCGACGGACGAGCACGTTTCAAGCATTCCTGAATACGAATCAAATATTTTTGAGGTGATGTCTGTGTGTGTGTATCAGTGAGACTATAGAGACGATAACTGACGAACGAATGGAGTAATTCGAACGAAATTTATTACAAATATTACAATACATGAGTACTGGAAATCTATTGTTTTTAAACGCAATCGAATGTTCCAAACCGCCCTAAATTTACTAGTGAAATATTGAAAAAATCATCAAAAAATCTATTAATAAAGTTATGCAAATAGTCATTTCTTATGTAATTTTTCCTTCGAAAACGACTGACATAAATTTTAGAACGCTAGCATGAACCGGTCTCTAGATATTGCACATTTTTCTAATAAATGTATAAAAAAATCACATACAGTAAAAAACTATTAACTATTGTGAAATATGTTCACTTTTCATACGTAATATCATGTGATACATTTGGTGACATCCTTTTCGTGAATCTAGCTTATTCCATTCATAAGAAAATATGCTTTGGGTAATACTTTTGTATTTGAACGCTAATAGCCATTTATCTGTTATAAGAATAACCTATTTCTCCGTCCATAACGCTTGGCTAGATTTTCTCGACGAATTTTACAAAATGTTGCCAAAAATAACAAAAATGTCGCCAAATTGATAAAAATGACGCTAGATCAATGAAAAGTACGACTAATTGACGAAAATTCAATATCTTGGAAAGAATATAAATATTTACTGTAAGAATAACTTATTTTTCCGTCCGTAACGTTTGCCATCGGTAACATTTATCAGTATATCGCCAACTTGCTGACTTTCTAAAATGACGAAAATCCAAACGACGAACGATGATGAACGGTCCCATGACGAACGTTTCCAAAATGACGAAAATATCCCCCAATTGATAACCATTCGTTAAATTAATGAAACCGGCGCTAAATCAATGAAATGACAACTAATTTAGTTCAATATTTTGGAAAGAACATAAGAGTAGACTATAAGAATAACCCAGTTTTCCGTCCTTTCGTCTGTTCGTAACGCTTGGCGAGGAATTTAGGGGGATTTCGTCAACTTTGCGACTATTTTAAATCTTGCCAAAGTGACAAATATGTCGCAAAATTGATAAAAATTACGCCAAATGGGAAGTGATATTTCGCAAATTATGATTTGCGTCATATGCCGAGCATACCTTCTAGTATACAGGGTGTCCCAAAAAGACTGAAACGCCCTTTAATTCTTTACCTGTTGGACATAAGTGGGCAATGTAAATTGCAAAAATGTTGAAAGTAAGTTAGTAAGTAAGACTACGTTAATGAAATAGTCCTCCCATTAATTTTCAAAAAGTTATACTTTTTAAATTTTTATACGACCCCCTTACACAAATTTGGTCAATCAGAAAATTTTTATTTTTAATGCAACAAGATTATTAAAAAACCGCATATTTGTATCTTTAAAATTAAGAGACTTATTTAATTGAAAATTGAACACTATGAATGAGAACCATATATCAAATTAGAAATGTAAATTGTGACTTATCACAAAAAAAAAAAGAAAAACTGGATGATAATATATAGGGGCCATTTTTGCGAGGATTCTTTAATACTTTTCACATTGAGACATGCCAATAAAAATTTTTGACACATATTAACGTATTTTTGATCAAAACAATTTCCATCGTCAATTTGTTTATGATCCTTATTTCACTGATGAAGCAGCCTTTCATATGGTACGGAAAAGCGGCATAAGTCAGACATTTTCCTTTATCATAATTCAGTTGATTTTAAAGATACAGATATGCGGTTTTTTATGATGTTGTTGCATTAAAAATAAACATTTTCGAGATTGACCAAATTTGTCTAAGGGAGTCATATTAAAATTTAAAAGTGTAACTTTTTGAAAATTAATGGGAGGACTATTTCATTAACGTAATCTTATTTCCTATCTTACTTTCCACATCTTGAAATTTACATTGCTATTTACATTGCAATTTACATTGCATTATCTCCAACAGGTAAAGAATTACAGAACATATCAATCTTTTTGAGACACCTTGTATAAGAAAGGCTTTTCTCTCCGTTTGTCTGTAATACTTGCTGATGCATTTGGCGAATTTGGTGAATGAACTAGCGACGTATTGCCAATTTAGCGATATTTCACCTCAGATTGACGGAAATATCTTCAAAATTGCAAAAATGAAGCTAAATTATTGAAAATAACGGCTAATTGATGCATTAATTATTAAAATATTTTAATATATGGACTATATCGCTTATTGAGAATGCTATCAATATTGATAACTGTTTATTTAGAGTATATATAAGTTAATTTGGTATTTTGAAATAGTTTTACATGTTGTTATCCGGAAAATCGATCGCCAAATCTACAATTCAACGTTAAAAACACCAGTGAATCTTATTAATTTTTTACTGTAAAAAGAGTAAATTAATTACATTATATAAGGAAAGTCATGTGCTGCCCACATCAGATTTTGTTTCATTTATATATACTGTATATTATACGGAAATTTTGCAAGATTAATGATTTCTTCCTAGTCCAGAAATCCTGTTATTGTAATACATTGATAAATAAATATTTTACGTGTGAGATGCATGTCAACCATCTTTATCGTGTTGTACGTTTTTAACGGGGTGAGGGATTGTGGTCATTAGTACATAATTACTTAAATGATAAACGTTATTGCACCTAAAACATTTTATTTTAATTCCAGACAATTCTTTATTTAATGTTTTCAAATTTATCATTTCCACTAATAATCACTGCATACGTGTTAACATTTTACTTATATTTTCTTGTAGATAAAATTCCTTTGTTATTTCTGTTACATGTTATAGACTAATAAAATAAATATTAAATTATTTAAGTGAATAATTTAAATGTAAGAGGCCATAAATATGTTCAGTCATTCATTCCTATAAAAATAGTTTTATAGAACCGATAAAGTTATTTTAAATATATTTTATGATAAATGCATTAGCAACGGAATTTATTAAGTTTAACTTTATACATTTTGAAGTGAATCATATTTCCACTCTATAAATGCATTTATAAGAATGAATATGTATTTGCGCGGAGTACATTTATAAGACAAACCCTCTACCGATGCAAATTCATTTTTATTTTCTTTCTCTTTTATTTGAATACATAAGTAGCCTTGATTAAAGCATACTGGAAGACTATTCCTTCCGTTTAATTTAAAGTCTGGGTTTCAATTGGCACCTGACCAAAATTCACTTATTATGCATAATAAAACACTTTATTTGAATGTGTTTTGCGTCTAGGGTGTTTAGCAAAGTTATTTTAAAGAAAACAAAAATAATGCCTCGGCAAACATTCTAGTTGGGATAGCTGGGATAAATTTTTTCTATTTGTTTGTTATTTAAGCTATAACTGGGATAACAATTTATGCTTGTTTATTATCCCAGCTATCCGACTTGAGATAATAATTTTTGTTTGAAAAATAATAATATATCTTTATCGCATTTTTATAAATATAAAAAGGCCACTGCTTACGGAATTTTTCAGAGTATGTCTACTTTGCACTTAAACTGCATAGTCTTAAATTTTAAACAGTGCAGTTTAATCATATTAATTCATAAACTAACTTGTAATGTATAAAACTTAATTAAATTCAGTTTAGTAAGAACTCATTTTAGAAGCATGACAGTGTAGTAATAAAGATCTACGTTTTCAGCCAGCAAATGGAATACAACTTTTAAGTTAAGCAGATTTGGATTATTTTCCAAATTTTGTACTTCATTTCATGTTTTATGAATATCGTTAACAATAAACGAATTATGAAGAAACTAAAACAAAAATTTAGTTTATTAAATAAACTAACATTAATACATATATTACGTAAATAAAAAAGAAAGATCAAATTGAACGCATTTAATTTCAGTTGTTTGTTATTAGTTAGAAATAATTGTTTACTCCATTGAAAAAACGTAGTCAAAGTTAGCCCAACTTAATTTTTTATATTTAATATATTTAATAGTTGTTTTAAGTAATAATTGGTCAGTTATTTGTAGAGTGACTTGAAAAAAGAGAGCACTTGAGTAATTGCCTTCTAATAATCTTATCTACAGCGTATACTTTCACTTAACTCAAAAGCTAGATTTAGCATTTTAATACAGCTTACAAGAGTACAGTTACAGTTTACAGGGTAAAACAGAGTACGTGAATAATAAGCTTCTAATATTCTTATCTACAGCATGTACTTTCACTTAACTCAAAAGCTAGATTTAGCATTTTAATACAACGTACATATAATTTTCATATGTGACACAGACTTCTCTTAAAAATATAGGCTAAAAGTTCAGCTGAGATCGGCTACTTTTTGATTATAAGAGAGTTTTACATTTTGATCCTGGAAGAGATTTGCACTCGTGGAAAAATTCTGAGTGTAGATTTTTAAATTCGAAAATCGCAAGATAAGACTATCGCAGTGAGTATAACTACTGCTTCTGGAATACACATTTTTGTACTTACTTGATAGCAAACATATAAAAATGGGGTCACTATAAGTGTTTCAAAGACGTTATGACCCCGCTTCATCAGATCAGAAGAAGACGTGAGTATTTGTCCAGTAACAAAATACAACTGCGAAGTTTCGTGCAAAGAATGATAAAAACAAGGACACCTAGGAAGATGCATCTGATAATGAAATTGGACCCAAGGAAATGAACACGTCAATACAAAACTACAAAGCAATCTAACGCATGCGACCAAACAACCCGAATGGGGAAGGACATTGGTTTGTCTTTTATTACTTTCTGGTTTCGGAAACATTCGTCTGTTTCTATATTTTCACATTTTTTTCAAATCATCATCCCCAACAGTAATTGGTTGCATTTTATTCATATATATACCACACCTTCACTTAGCTCTAATTCAAGTTCTTTAATTTCAGAAATCGACTTCTTAAAAATTTGTAGCTAAAAGTAGGGGGTTTTAATCCTTTTATCAATGATAAAACTTTTGAAAAGTTTCCCCGGCCACGTTCAATTTATACTCTTTCTTCTGGCAAGGATTTTGTCCCTAAACAGTTGATGGTTTTGTCATTTAGGCTCCTTTAAGCTTTAAATTTTCTAGAATGTTACGAAACTTTAACTAAAGTTCTTTTCAGACCAGTTAATAATTCCATTTTCTATTCGTCAAAACTGTTATTACACACATACGTGGAATTGATATACATTCGTTTTAGTACTCATTGTAACTCAGTCTACATCAAGACAAAGAGATATCACTTATCAAATAACATTCCAGGATTGTTGCTAAACTCAGCAATTTCTTAATATTGTTGGTCTGAAATGCATTCCTTTCAATTCTCTTAATGAAATACTATTGGTGACGCCTTCACTATACATGAATTCGATTTCTTAGAAGGCCCTGTTATTTATTTGAACTCTGATAATCGTGTTAATGATAATTAACAGTTCCATACACATTCCATCCAACACATATCACAACGCGATTTCATGCTCTGCATAAGATGTTAATTAGCGTTTGGAGCAGTAAGTTCCACTCTTCTAGTAATGCAATATTCAAGGCATTGGGATCACTAGGGGAAGATTTAGCCGCGCAACAGTTTTTCTAAGGGCGTCCCAAAAGTTCTCAATCGGTTTCAAATCAGCAGATTTGGCTGGCCATATTATTTGCTTAATGCCTTCGCTTTCAGAAAATTCATCAACCAGGTAGGTGTGCTTGATGTGGATGCGCGTTATGATTCATAAAAGGAAAGTCAGATCCACGTACATCTCTATAAAATCTTATATATCTTCGACTTGAAATCTTCATCTTGATGATGACTGGCCAAACAGAGATCATCTGTTGAATGCTTGCAAGGTAGTACGTACATTGATCAATATGTTTCCCCATACTATCGGATTTCCTGAACCACCATAACGGTCATATTTCCTAATGTTTGTTGGAAGATATAGACTTCCTGACTCCCTCCAGATGTAAACGCTTTTATAATCAGATGTTAAAGGGAACCTCGACGCATCACTGAAGGAAACACATACCCATTGTTGCTAACTCCAGCTCTGATGTTCTCTTCACCAATTCAGGCAGTCCCTCTTATGCTGTGAAGTCAAGGCTTCATACCATTGGCTTTCTGTTATAAAGACATTTCTCACGAAGCTTTCTTTATACAGTTTGTCACATTACTGAAGTTCTGGTAGCGGCTGTAATCTCTAAACTCGGTTTCCTAGCAGTCAACGCCCTTTTGCGATGGACAGTTACAGACAGATGTCGATCTTAAAAAGCAGTTTTTATTCTTTTAGGATCTTTCCCACGCTCCCGAGCAACAGTATTAGAGTCTTAAAATTGTTTCCAGAGGGCGGAGATAGTCTATTGTGAAACATTCAGCTATCTTGCCACTTCCCTCAGTGTCTGCCCAACCTCCAAACAACAGCTAACTCACCACCTCAAAGATTCTTGCAAATGATACTTAGGAGCCATTAAAAACTGGTTTGAGACGAAAACACCGAACCCAAATCCAGAATTGCAGAAATTCGTAGGCAACCATACTTCGCGTACAGATTTGCGCCACTTTTGGATGACGTAACGCCATTATTTTTACATACCGGAAATAGTTTTGCATACCAGAAATAGTTTGATCAAATTGGTTAGCATAATTAAACTTAAGTTTGCCTTTTGAACATTTTGCTGTAAAATAAATCAAACTGGTTGACTATTTCATAGAACATTATTTTTATGCATGTAAAGATTATTTTGGACACCAGTATATTTTGTTCCAATTTCATATAATATTAGAATTACATAGAAAAAATATGTAAAAGTAGAAGTTGGATATGTCATAGATTCGATTGATGGCAGAGTAACAGTAATTTTATTTGTGATTAATGAAATTGCTTTTTAATTTTTATCCATTAACCGCAAGGCAACTGGAGGGAGGTCAATTTCAAAAAGGAGAGTTTCTCAAAAATTCGTTATTCGAGCTGTGTGCTGTAATCTCCAGAAATATTCATTTCTAACTGCTGTCTACATTATTGCCTCGCTCTATAATCAAATGACATAAGAGCCAATCTTTGGTGGTGTCGTCTTGGAGTCAATTAGATTTAAAGGAAATGCCATAGACATAATCGATATTTGCGTGGAATTACACAGTAATGGTCTGCTGTTCAATTTAATCGGCTTTGAGTCGTCAAAAACCACTGAACGTATGATCTCATTAAGCACTCATATGAACTTGAATCAAGTGCTAATATGGAAATTCCATATTTTTCCATTCAATATTGTTTATAATTGAATGTACTCTAAACAGGTAATTTTCCATACATAACCATTTAGTAATGTCCTACATCTATCGATAAGGTTGCTAATATAGCGCAATTCTAACCCTTACAGATATGATATCTGATCAGTAGTGTTATAATATGATTATCGACATATACTGAGTTTTCATCCAACCCGTTTTTTCATATGCTCTCAATTTTCTTTGCATAGGATCAAGACGGAATTCTAACATCCCGGATGATAAATCAACACTGATTCTGAGGATTTTTCTGTGTTAGGCCTCATTTAGTTTACATAACATCATTTTCAGCAGAGAAAAAAACAACTTTTTGTTTTTTTCCAAGAAACATTGATTGTCCATAAATATAACATTTTACTTCGTCTATATGATGTCATCAGATATAAACGCAACTTAAATATGTTTCTTGCGCTTATCAAATCCTTACCTTTGTCTGAAAGGTACACAATTTTTGTAACGTTTTTATCACTTC
Organism: Amaurobius ferox; assembly: GCA_951213105.1. Lineage (NCBI taxonomy): Eukaryota > Metazoa > Arthropoda > Arachnida > Araneae > Amaurobiidae > Amaurobius > Amaurobius ferox. The sequence continues at coordinate 36,856,362 of OX578141.1, read as the reverse complement.
TCTGTGTTGAAGTTTCACATTGAGACGTTTTGTTATTTAAACTAATGTTTGTTAATCGAAGAGAATCTATCAACCAATCCAAAGTCATTTTCCCTTATATATGTGTATGTATTATATTTTCATACAAAAATACTTTTTATTTCAAGTTTATTGAAATACAAATTTATTGGACGAAATACTTTTGTCAAGTTATACTTTCCGAAGGACATTATTTATTTTCAGGTTTCCCAATATCAGATAAAAGATTTATGCCACCCTTTTAACTCTAATTTCTTCGTCGATACAAGATGGCGAAAAGTGAAAGGTGGTGCTAGTTTCTGATCAAAACTAATGAAACAAGAACAAAAGAATCATGTCATAAGCAGTAGGAGGGCCTAGTTCAATGACGTCATAAGCAGCTCGAGGGCCATTCGTGCTTGTCATCTATCAAGCCATAGCAGTCAAAATCAGACAATTCCCGCCCAGCATTGAGAAAAAGCTTCATACAAGAATTAAAGACGATTTATCGGCAAAAGCGATTCGCACATAGGAGGGGAAATCACTTTTTAGATATCTATATTTTGAGGCATTGTTCTTTATTTTTATAACTCCACCCCCTGGTGATTGAAAAGGCTTCTTAGAAAGAATTTACACGATATGAGAAAAAGTTTAAAAATTATATAGATCTATCAGAAACAGATGTCAAGTTAGAACTTAAAATATACTGCAAGTAAAGAAGCGAGTTTTTGGGTAATATTTTAAAATATTGCTTTTCGAGTTGAGTAACTTCTATATCTAAATCAATGACTTCACAGAGAACCTTTATCCATTTTCAATATCGGAAATTAAAGAAAATTATAACATGTAATAAAAATGCCTATAATTGCTCAGTAAATCTATATAAATAAAATTGAAAATATGTCTGTCCGGCTGTCTGTTTCTCCCGTCATCACGGGAGAAACGCTGAACCGAATTTGATGAAATTTTTTGGGTAGTCTGGAAATAGTCTCAATTAAAATTTAGTTCATGTATAAAGTTTCTACAATCAGTGGTTCTCGAGATATTAACAAAAAACAACATATTTGTTTGTCTCATCATCACGGAAGAACTGCTGAACCAAATTTGATGAAATTTTGTGAATAGCCTTTAAATAATCTCCCATAAATTTAGCCCAAGTTTTGAGTATCTAAGATTTGGGGTTGTCGAGATATTAATGAAAAACGAAACTTTTTCCTCGGACTTCTACTCTCTTAACACCGTGGTTTATCCAAACGAAAAGCTTGAAAATCGTTTGAAAATGTATTAAAACTTTATCTGAGTTTGATGGGAGATTTTTTGCGCCAATTAGTCACTTTCTGAAAACATGATTTAAATGGGAAATCTATCTCCATGGTTTATATTTCACAAGCTTTTACTGAACAATGAAAAATATAAAGAAATCAAAATGGTTATTTAATTTCGCAGTTTATGAGGAAGATTCTATCTTATATCATGTTGCTCAGAAACGCAATTAAATTAAATCTGTCTGTTAATTTTAATTATTATTTTTTCGATTTGAATAATAAATAAATGGATATAAAAATATATTTTAGAAAAAAACGATTTGATTTTTCTTATAGCATTTTTGACTGGGTAATATCAATTACTGTCTTCAGATTTAAACGTTATTATTATTGATATTTTCGGGGATTATTGATTCAGGGATTGTTGATATTTTCAAGCTATTATGCAATTGTTTTATTATGACAAAAATTGTTTAAACTCATATATTGTACGTTGTACGAGTAATCTTCTACAAATACACGGGTATATCTTCTAATCTACGAGATTATAAGTAGTACAGGTATATTGGCATATGTTTTGATATATATTGGAATCAATATTACGACCTTCTGGTATAAAGAGTACGGGGATTATTGATATTTTCAATTTATTACGTCATCTCTTTTATTTTGGCAAAGATTTTTCAGACTCATATTGTAGTACGGGTAATCTTTTACTAACACACTGGTATATTTTTTAATCTGCGATAATATAAGTAGTACGGAATTGCATATATTGATTCAATTCCTTTTTTTTTTTTTTTGTAAATTTGCTTACAAAAGGGGACAGGATGTTTTATTCTTCAGATCTGCCCGTGAAGATAATTTTGCATAGTGAGAACAGATATTCTTAAACTTCTCTTTAGGAGCAATACATTTAATATTTTAGCAGAATTTGCACATGATTGCGAATTATAAGCTTCTTTATATTATATATTCAGTACGAAGAACGGGTATGCTGCTAGTAATATATAAATTTAATTGTATTAAAATAAATGCTGTTATGAAATCAATTTTAAAACTAGCCATTTTCTATTGATTTAAAAAAAATATCTTAGCATATTTCTATAGTTAAACTTCTATATTCTATATTTACTATTTACCTCTATCAAAAATGTATGTAATTGATTTAAAGCTCACTCTCTAATGTTTGTTATTTAGTTCAATAAAGTTATCCTTAATTACATTTAAGAAACTATCGAATTATATACATTGTTAAATGTGAAACATAATATTACTTGAATTTCTGCTCACTATTTATGCCCAAAGTGCAAAAAACTGCAGAAACGAACCTTCAAATTCATTTAAAATAACTTTTCCAATGAGTTATTTCAGAAACACGTGACGGTTGATATGTTTAAATTCACAGTAATTCAAATAAATATCTATATAGCATAGTTCAGCGTACTTTTCTTAATAGATAAATAATAAAAAATGTTGAAGACCCTTTCTCCAAATAAATCACTTAATCTCAGGTAATGCATCACTAAATCTCAGTCTATTTATTTTCCTAAAAAGTTCAGAATTTCCAAATAAAGTATTCTGTGAGATCCAACATAAGAAAGTCATGGCAGCTATAGCCAATGATTACAAAAAATTCCATCAGCTACAGATATATTTCCATGACTTGATACAGAAAATTAACGCATTTAAAGTAGATAGTGACACATTTAAGATATATTTTCCTAAAAAATTCAGAATTTCCAAATAAAATATTCTGTGAGATCCAACATAAGAAAGTCATGGCAGTTATAGCCAATGATTACGAAAAATTCCATCAGCTACATATGTATTTCCATGACTTGATACAGAACATTAACAGAACAATAATACATTTAAAGTAGATAGTGGCACATTTAAGATATATTTTTCTAAAAAGTTCAGAATTTCCAAATAAAGTATTCTGTGAGATCCAACATAAGAAAGTCAAGGCAGCTTATAGCCAATGATTACAAAAAATTCCATCAGCTACATATGTATTTCCATGACTTGATACAGAAAATTAACAGAATAGTAACACATTTAAAGTAGATAGTGACACAATTAAGATATTTAAAGGGTTTAACTTAACGTATAGACTTATAGACTTAGACTTGTTGACTTATATAAATTCAGACTTGCTGACAGTTTATTTTTACTTGTTTGGTTGCATTTAATTCTTCTGGTGATTTTGCGAATAGAAAAACATTTTTCAAGTAAAGCAATTGCAACAATTTTCTTTCAAGGTGTAAATTGAATAAATTTTTAAATTTCACCATAGCCTAATGTTTCTTTTTACTCTACCCAGACCGTTCCAACTACCCGAACTACCACCATGTCTTAGCCCTTTATCGGATGGAATGCACTAAAATGCATGATACAATAATCGGGTTTGTTACGCTATATTAGCATTTATTTTGAAAATATTGTATTGTTCGTGGCTATGTCATTTTTTCAGCACCGCTGCAGATATCACTGCTTGCAACAAATACCCATTTCCTTTATCTGCACCAGTAAACATAAAAACATAAGTTAAATAATCTCTGATTGCATAAAGACGTCATGCTATACCAAATTTTAAATATTTAATGGTGGTCTAAAGATATTTAAATAAAATAGAGCGGAGGTTGCGTATTAAAACTAGCTTATTTAAATTAAACATTGAGAAATACCTTATCTGTGTTTGTTTATAATTATATTTGTTATGTCTCTTACACATTCTAATGTAATGCCTTTAAATAATATTCAAATTCGTGGCTTAAACTCATTAAAATAATAAATTGTAATCATAAAATACAATAATAATTTCATGCATCATAATTATTGAAACTGCTTCTTGTAAGAAAATAACTTACTGTTTATTATTTTCATAACAACCGCTAAAAAAGACTGGAGCTCTTTCTTAGTAGTTAGGAAAATACAATATTTGTAACCTGAGAAAGACGGCTTATAAAACTCTCGAAGCAATTGTAATCACATATAGTTTTCCTTACGTGCAAGAGAACCAACACACCCGTATTCCAAAAGAGGAATGGGTGCAGATGAAAGAAACAGAGGGGATTATATAATCAACACCTGGATTAAGAGAGAACTAATGAGAAAACTGTTCTTCTTGCTGCTTTCTGATTAGCTCCCTCGTAATCCAGGTGCTGTGTATATAATCCCATCCGATTCTTTCATTTGCGCCCATTTCTCTTTTGGAATTCGGGTTTGTTGGTTCCCTTGCACCGACGAAGGGGATCCATCGTATCCTCGAAACAGCTACATGCTGCATTATCATGTTATTAGTGCTTATTTATGTTTCTCTTGTCTTCCTTATCCTTCGCACAAAGTGTTTTTTACTTAAATGGGGGAAATGTGTAGGGGAAGTGTAATGTATAAGGAAATAAGATGTGGGTATTTTAGGGTATATAATGTATAGGGAATCGTGTCCAAAATCACAATACCAGTTTTCCTCAGATCTACACGTTTTGAGTACTCTTGAACTCGAACAAACTATTTTTAGTGTAACTCATGTGCGTGTATGTTTATCTGTCTGTGCAATGTTTGCACTCTAACTGAAGAACTAATTGACAAAATTTTACAAAATTTGGTAAATAACTCACTTGTGGGCTACCCTGGTACTAATTGGATTTTCGTATGATTCGGGAAAAAAAAAACCTGCCTTCTGTTTAGAAACAGTTCGCAAACATTGTACTTATCCACTCTTGCTGAAAGCCTAATTGGTCAAATTTTACAAAATTTGGTAAATATGTCACTGGTGGGTTACCCTGGTACTGTTTAGATTTTGGTAAGATTCGGAAAAGGAAACCCTACTCTTTTGCAAAATGGCCAGCAAAACTCGTCAAAATCTAAAATAAAAGATTATGTATGCTCAAATGTATCAATTAAATGCTTATTTTATACATAATTTTTGACGGGGAAATATACTCATTGGACTAACCGTTTAGGAGATATTTCAGATTAATCGCATTTTTGCTACGTCGCGTTCGAAAATACGTCCAATAGCCAAATGAAAACGAAAATTGAACTAAAATTACAAATTGAATGTTTTCTCAAATAATTATACGTGCTATTTTGCGCAATTGAACTCCATTTAATGAATTATGAAAGAAAAAATGAGAACACGAATGAATTGAAATTCATGTGCTGCCCACATCAGATTTTTAATACTAGACAATTGTTTATAGTATAAAGTTTAAATACGTTCAAAATACTCCATGCACTGAAATTTTAAGTCAATCTATAAATCATTTTAATACATGTTTCAATGTATTACAAAAAAAAATTGCTACAAAATACCACTTTCTTAGTTGAACGTGTCAAGGAGTGTTGCTTTACCCCAATTCAATATAAATCCATAAGATAAACTGGGTAGCAAAATTCCCTTAACTTTTTTCAACACTCAAGTCATATTAAATTTCCCCCTTGCACTATTTTTTTTGTCAGGATCCAATATTGTATTCAATGCAGTATTAGAGTTGGGGAGGAAGTGTTTTCTTCAAGCTCCATAGGTAACTGGTCAATATTAAAATTGTTTCTTTATCATGGATTACTTTTTTAGTATTACACTTTTGGAAAGAAACAGGGGAAACTCCTTGTTAAAAAATATAACAAAGTAACATTAAATTTATTTTAAACTACAAACGGGATATTCTATAATATACTCTTGTGGTGATTATCAAATGAAGATGAAATATGTGAAACAATTAAATCGAAAAGTTTCATGGGAAGTATTCTGTAACTGCTTAAGATATAAACTTACATTATCAACTAATGTATCCTGATCGCACACCCATGATTCCAGAGGATAATTTGTAACAATATTATACTTGACAAACCCCGATGTCTAGGCAGGTAAGGTACACGAAAACAATTATTTTTTTAAATCAAATGTATCATAGTGCCAAAAAGTTGTGTTGTGCAAATAATATTACTCATCAAAAGATTCAAAGAATTATCTCTAAATTTTTCCTAAGGGCTTTAACCTTGAAAATTTGAAAAAATGTCGAAAATGCTCATATTTGTACAATAATGTTCAAACGATATGATTTCTTCATATACGTTGTTTAATTTTAATGCTAATTACGAATCTGTAAACATATTTAACCTATCACTCAATTTTTATCTTAAAAAATGTAAAAAAAATTATTTCTTCCATACTTAATGGAAAATTTGACGCAATGTGCGACACATGTTTCTATACAAGTTTTTAATGTTGGTTTTAAATATGTGATAAAAATATAAAATAATTAGGAATTTATAAGCTAATTTAAAATTATTTTAACATACAACAGGAAGTAAAAGAAAAATTCATCAAATTACAAAGGTATATTAAAACAATAATGGTTTCAATGATGATGCCATTGATGATTTCAATGTGTTAGAGAAATTCAAAAATGCAAATTTATTACCTTAAGATAGTAATTTTTCTTACCTCCCAGTACCACTAGAAGGTGCTTTCACAGAATCTCTAATGTGGTATGAAAACCAACGTCATTACTCATCAAATGATTGCTTTTGTTGGTGATTTGTTTTGTTTTTGGAGACAGTTTTAAAAATGGCTAACCATGTGACAAGGAAGAGGCAGGTCAATGTGCCCGATTTTTAGTGCAGCCAATGATCTAATTCCGGGAGAAACTAATATACTCCCCTCATATGAAGATGTTATTCGTTGCTACTATAATTATCACTTAAAATTGAAAAGATACAGTTGTCGAAAGCCATCTAAACACAAAGTAACCGATGAAGTTTGAAAGAAAATCCAAGGTATTTGGTATATTGCTTCGTTGCCTATAGTGAAAAGTAATCGTGTGCGAGTTATAATTAACGCATACTATTGTATAAAAATATATAAAAATGTTAAACAGTAAGAACAAAGAGGCTACACTTCTACACTCAAATATGATAAGTTTAAACGTGATGCTCATATTTGTGCCATCAAATGTTCTTATCAAACTTCGTGCATATGTGATAAAGTGTATAAAGTTCATACGAGGGATTGGCTTTCCAGAAAGACGAAAGGACTCGGAGATTGATGAAATTTGAAAATATAGACAAAACTGTTACGAAGGAGCTACGTAAACGATTTAAAAGGAAAGCAACTGAAATTAAAACAACTGTTTCAGTAAGTCTAGAGGATGTCAGTACAAGCAACGCCCATGCAACTAGTGCAGAGATAATTCTTGCTCATGATGATGATGATGATGAATCAGTAAATGAGGACGAAATGACGAATTTTAATAGCTATGATGAAAGTTTAAAATGACTATATGCATTAGACATTGACAATTTAAAAAACATGCAAAAGTGCCAACGTCCCCATCAAGCAGTCAAATGAAGGTTAATCTAAAATACACCGTAAACTCTACAGATGCGACTGGTACCTCCAACAGAAAAATGACAAAAATTACAACGGCTGTTTTACGGGATTTTAAACTTGTTAACAAAGACAATTCAGCATTAGTTATCGACAAGAACAAATTTCGAAGAACAATTAAAAGAAATAGATGCGAGTTGCAATAATAGGAAATGACCAAACTAAATTTAATTTCAAACCTTTAATTTGATGGTCGCATGGACCACAACAGTAAAGACCTCAGATTGTGAACATGAAGAACAAACACATCGCAATGCTAGAAGAACCAGGAAATAAACTCTTGAGGCATGTGTCACTGAATCCAGCTGGTGAAGTGAAAGCAAAAGACATAACAGGAGAAATTATTTCTTATATGGAAAAAAATGGCATTGATTTTAAAGGTCTGAGCGTTATTGTGTGTGAGGGAACAAACGTAAATACTGAATAGAAAAGAGGAGTAATTTGATTACTTGAAATTCACATTTGGTAAACCTGTTCCATGGTGCATATGTTTGCTGAATGGTAATGAATTGACGTTGAGGCATCTGTTACATAAACTGGATGGGTACACTAAAGGACCTTATTCTTACTTGATACCAATTTGTTCACTCTTAAAGAATTGTGAATCTATGCCAGTTGTATCGTTTAATAAAATTGATGTCGAGTTACCTCATGTCGATTATAAAGAATTAAACACTGATTAACAATACATATATATGATATGCTGTGCTATCAGAGATGGTATATGTACTAAAAGTCTAGCGAGCAGAAGGCAAGGAAAGTCAATCAGACTAGGTGGTTAACCATTAACAATATATTGCTGCGCTTATATATCTTAACATTGAGTCTCTTTGAAAATTTATGTATACTTGCTAAATTTGTGGTAAAGGTATACACATTTATGTGGTTTGAAATTAAAATAAAGTCATTGTGTCAAGATGGTGCTACACTTGTGGAAAATGATATCACTAATCAAGCAGTTTCCCGATAATGCGTATTTACAAAGTAGTTTCTGGAAATGTTTATCTTGCTCATCCCAGAAACCTTTTATTGACAATCATTTCCGATTCACAGGAAACACTTAAGAAAACTAAGCATATGTAGAATACCTCGTGCAAGAACCAAGTAAAGGGATAGAGAACGTCCCTTTAAATTGCCAATTCTTAATATCAATGCTAAATATTATTTTGACCTAGTAGATTAGAAGAACTACTCAGTATTATTGCTAACATAACAGTTGATGAGTTTCGCGAAATTCTTAAAAATACTTGCCTTTAATAACCTTTGAAAAATTTCCATGCCACACACAAGCTCTTGAGCGCTCTATTTTCTTATACTAGAGGCGTAATCTAAAATATATGGAAATATATCCAGAGATGATTATATTCGATTAAAGATGGAAACAAAAAATATCTTACCGTCATATGAACATAAGTGACAGCATTTTTTTAAAGAATAAGAAAAAAAAATCCCGAAAATTGAATAAATTCAATTTTTATGTAGGACCACAAATTTTATTCGTCTTATACTCTAAGTTATTTGTTGTAATGCTTATAATACATTATCATTTGCTCAATTAAAAATGTGTTGTAAATTAAAAATACATATTTAACTAATTATACTAAAAATGGTATTGCCCATTTAAAATGAGAACAAAAAACTGGTATATAAACATGTATCCCACATTAGAAAGATAGAAGTCGAACTTTATTTGAAAATTTCAAAAAATGCTGATTTTTAACATTTTTTTTCAAAGTTTTTTTAAAAACTATGATTTCTCAGTCAACTCTGTATATGAATTTATATTTAGCACAAGAAAACTCCGAAAAATTATGTACAATATTTCAAGAAAAGCATGTATTCTAAGAAAATAGCACTTTTTTGGCAAGTTTTCAAATTTTCAATGTCAAAGCGCTTAGGAAAATCTTTGTGATAATTCTTTGAAATTTTCCGTGGGTAATATTGATTATATTCCACAACTTTTCCTATCTGTGATAGGTTTAATTTAAAAAAAAAACATATTCCGTTTTCGACCCTCCCTAATCTGTAACTCAACCTCTAAGAACGTTAGTTGCTAAATATCATCTTTTTTCTCTGTAAAGCCATCTGATAACCAAGAAAAACAATTACAATTGGCGCACTAGCATCCAAGAAAAAATAACTTTAAATGGCACATATACGATTATCATTTCAGGCATTTTTATTTTTCCTCAACATGGTAATGTATAGGGAAAGTATTGGAATCGTGTCAAATATCGCAACTTGAGTTTTCGATAGATCTACATATTTTGTGACCTCTAGAATACGAAAAAAAATTGGGCGTGACGTCTGTGTGTGTGTCTGTGTGCGCAATGTATGTATCCACTCTAACTAAAAAATTAATTGACCGAATTTCATAAAATTTTATAGATAAGTCAATAGATAGATAAGTCATAGATTAGATAAGTTATTATAGATAAGTCTTTTATAGATGAGTCAAAATGGTTACCTTGGTCCTGATTAGATTTTGGCACGATTCTGAATAAAATAATTTTAGTCTTTTTTTTGTGTGTGTATGTGTGTATGTGTGTGAAATGGAAATCGTATATATCTAGCTAAAAAGTTAGACCAAATTTTTGTAAATAAATCACTTGTAGGTAACCGTGGTGCTAATTAGATATAGGTACGAGCCGAGAAAGAAGAATTTGTTTTTTCTTGCAAATTGGCTAACAAAATTTGTCAAAATTTAAAATAAAAGACTACATGTGCTCAAATGTAGCACTTAAATGCTGTTGTATAAGTAATTTTCGATAATGAAAAACGCTAGATCAACCCCATTTCTCTAGGACTATCCGTTCTAGAAATATTTTAGTTTTTTCGCATTTTTGCTACGCTGCCTTTAGAAAAAGGTCCAGTTACCACATAAAAAGGAAAATTGAATTAAAAGTGCAAATTCAGTATAATTTTAAATATTGTTGCCTGTTAATTTGTATAACTAAACTCAATTTAATGAATTACTAAGGAAGTAAAGAGGAAATAAATTTGAATCTGAAAAGTCATGTGCTGCCCACATCAGATTTTCTTTCAGTGTTGCTTTCTCTATGCGTCAGTGTTGCTCAGTTGTTTCTGCACCTTTAACTACTGAACCGATATTTATGATTGATGATTCATTTTGCGTGGTGCTGGTGGGGACACATAATGTTCTTTAAAACTAAAGATACATTTGATTCAGAAAATAAAAAATTAAAAAATATAAATAAATGGTGCTCATTGTGAAAATACAATTTACAATAATTGCAATATTATTTTCCTTAGTATAATGTATAAGGAAAGCATTGTGACGGAGTCGAAAATTTGAATTCGAGGTTTCGACGGGAGAGCACTTTTCAAGCATCCCTGAACAAAAATCAGACGTTTTTGAGGTGATATGTGTGTGTGTGTGTGTGACAGTGAGTCTGTGGAGATGACATCTGATGAAGGTATAGAGCAATTCGAAGGACATTTGGTACAAATTTGGTAATCACAATCCATGAATACTGAAAGACTATTGTTTTTAAACTCAATCGAATGTTCAGCATTTCATGCATTTTCGAGTGAAATTTTGAAAAAATCATCAAAAAAATCGAAACGTTTTATAAATTTACGCAAATAGTCATTTCATATGTAATTTTTCTTTAGAAAACGATTAACATAAACTTTAGAACGCCAGCATGAACCGTTCTAGAGATATTTTACATTTTTCAAATAAATGTATCAAAAAATCCCATAATATAAGAAAAAGTATTAACTATGGTAAAATATTTTCACTTTTATATGTAATATCATGCGATAAATTTGGTGACATCATTCTCATGGCTCTAGCTCGTTTCATTCATGGGAAAAGCTACTTTTTGTAATACTTTTGTAGTTGGACGCCAATAGTTACTTATCTGCTATAATAATAACTTATTTCTCTGTTCATAACGTTTGGCGAGATTTTGGTGACGAATTTAGCGAATTTTAAAATGTTGACAAATTGGCGAAAATGTCACCCAGTAGATAAAAATTCGCCAAATTGATGAAATTGATGCTGAATCAATGAAATGACGTTTTATTGGTGAAAGTTCAATATCTGGAAAAGAACATAAGAATGAACTAAAAGAATAACCCATTTTTCCGTCCGCTTTGCGAGAAATTTAACAGGACGTCGCCAACTTGGCGACTTTTTTAAATGTTGATAAAGTGACAAAAATGTTGCCAAATTGATAAAAAATGACGCCAAATGAAAAGCAATGTGTAGAGGTTTGAAGCATTTGTAGATGTGAGACTTATTCTCTACAGCCGGGGTCTAAAGTACCCCTGTAAGTAATTTACTCAGAAGAATTTAGGCTCATGAAACACACCACACGATTCAGGACCTAAAACTTTATTTTAACAATGGAAAACATTAAAAGCAGAAAAAATCATACGAAGTGCATGCCAACTTAGCATACAAACATAAGTCAGATAGCTATGCTAAACCGACATTCTGCAGACCTGCTGATTCAGGACTCTTTAGCAGAATCGGAATCTGGACTGAAATGTGGAAAGATCTGTTATCCAGCTGGCAGATCAGCCCTTTTATATCCGGATTGGCGCATGCGCAGAAGTGTTGCGATCGCCACCACAAATGAGTAGCGCATCATAGCGCTGATAGTTATGGAATACTGTATCTATCTCTTTTCAAATTCTGATTTCTGTCATATGAGATACATACATTTTAGTATATAAGAAATGCTTTTCCCTCCATTTGTCTGTAACACTTGCTGATGTTTTTGGCAATATAGCAAAGCTAGCGAATAATCTAGCGAATAATCTAGCAAAGTATCGCCAACTTGACGATATTTTCCCCCAGAATGACGAAATGTTCGTCAAAATTGTGATCATATATATCATTGTCATCATATCATATAATTATCATCATATCATTAAAATTGTCAATATATCGTTTTCAATTTGGCGCATGGCAAAAGAATTGTGTAACAATCTAAAATTGCGTAATAGACGAAATAAATTATTAAGATATATTTTGAAAATATTTTTCTACCGTGAAGCGCATTGTGAAAGATTTGTGCTTTAAAAGTTATTTTAGTCCCGAACCAAGTTTTCGTAGTTTTATCCTGAAAAGCGAATAATAAATCAACCTCATAATGGTGCTTAAATTTCGCACGTAATAATACCTTATTTTCAATTTAGTAGTGAACGTAATAATTACTTTCAAATCATGAAATTGGAGTGAGAAATACCAATTTTATAGGCTATAATTATTTTCCAAACATAATTTTTATTTTTCCCCTGGAATTTGACAGGATATATAGCCAGATTCGTATTTTACCATACTTAAAGCAGGCAAATTTTAGGGGTCACTATTAGGGGTCACTAGGGTTAAAGGTCCAATTCCTTTTCCATAAACATAATCCACATCATAATTTTTTAAATAACTTTTCTTAATCCTTTTCGTCAATTTTGGACGTACCGTCACTTTTAGTAAAGATTCGTTGAACTGAAAATTATTTAAAAGAGTTAGGAATATTTTGGAACCTATTCAATCCTAATAGAAATTAAACAAATCGAAAATCTGATACTTATGTTCAATTATAAAAAAAAACATTATTTAGAAAATATCGACAAGATTTTATTGTAAGAAGCCTAGTCAAAATGTCTCAATAATTATTGGTCATGCAAATTTTTTCATTCGGAGTTATATTGAAATAGTTTTTGTTTTCAAAAATATGAAAAAGAATCTGTGTAAAATTTTAATCAGATTATTTCATTCCTTTTTCGAAAGCACTTAGAGGATACGATGGATCGAGTATTTTTGTGTACGGGTTTTTTTTTTGTTGTTGTTGTTAGTGTATGTTTATGAGGATGCGCGTTATTGAATATGTGGTCCACTAGCCTCTAACTGACCCAAATAGGACTCGTGGACCACCGTATAGCCGCTTTATAGCACTATTAGAAATATAACAAAAGTAAAACATAGCCTTGTTTTCTATACTAAACTGCTTGAAATGCCTTTCAGCAAAATTTATTCACAAATTTAAAATCAGCTTAATTGTTATTATATTTACCATTTCTGACTGTTACATTATATTTACCCTTTCTGATTGTTACATTATATTTACCCATTCTGGTCAATTATTTCAATGACTCTGTCAATTTTTACTTACTTTAAATACATTATGTATAGGGAGAATCTTGTGACGGGGTCGAAATTTCGAATTCGAGATATCGACGAAAAAACACGTTTCAAGTATCTCTGAAGTCGAATCAAACATTTATGAGGTGATGTGTGCGTGTGTGCGTGTGTGTGTGTGTATGTGTGTGTGCGTGCGTGAGTGTATGCGCGTGTGAGGAAGCGATATCTCACGAACGAATGGAGCGTCTTGAATGAAATTCGCAAAATTTGGAACAGATATTATAATCGGTGAATACTGGAAGCTTATGGATTTTAAATGCAATCGATTATTCGGAAGATCCCTAAATTTTCGAATGAAAATTTGAAAAAATCAATGAAAATCAGAAACTTTAATAATGTTACGTAATTTATCATTTCTTTTGTAAATTTTTATTATAAAACATATAATACAAACTTTTGAACATCAACCAATCTTGTTATTGCATGTTTTTCTAACAAATTTATCAAAAATGTTACATAAAATGAAAAATATTAACTATCATGAAATATGTTTGCTTTGCATGCAATATTATGATACAAATTTCTTAACATCACTCGTGGATATAGTTCGTTCTTATTTCGAGAGAAGATAATTGCGAAATAGTTTTGTATTTTACGACCAACAATTCGACAATAGTTGTTCATATATAAGGTAATCTCTTCTCTCCGTCTGTCTGTAACAGTTGGTGATAAATTCGGTAACTTGGCTCATTTAGAGAAATGTCAGCAACTTGGCGATATGCCGCTCCAAATTAACGAAAACATAGTGAAAAGTACAAAAAAGACTCTAAATTGTCGAAAATGATGCGAAATCTCTGCATTACTCATTAATATATTTTATTGTAAGGATTATATTGCTTATTGCAGATGATATAAATATTGATAACTGTCAATTCAGAGTTGTGCGGAATATAAGTTAATTGAATATTTCGAAATAGTATTACATGTTGTCAGCTGGAAAAGCGTCAAATGTACAATTAAACATTAAAAACGTTGCGCCGTTTAAATTATACATATTTTTTTTCTGTGAATGAAGTATATTAATTGCATTATACAGTGGAAGTAATGTGCTGCTAACATTTGATATTTGTATTCGTTTCTTGACATTAAAGCACCAGTCTATGAAATATTATTATTGGTAAAAATTTGTGAATTGCACAACATGAAGATATATCTGAAAATTTTGCAAATTCAGCAGCTTTAATGTATGCTATGCAATTGGTAAGTATTAATTTAACTTTTTTTTATAAAACATACAAATAAAATGATTTATCAACTATTGTAATTTAGCTGTATCTCAAATTGTAAACGCTAAGAAAATGTTATGAGGTATATTTTACATTCTGCGTTGAAAAGTTATATACACAGACAGCACCTTAGGTTTCTTGATATTTACACTGTTGTGACTTCTAATAGAATTGTTTCACTTCCGATCTTGTGAATACAGGGCCATCAGATTGGTCGTCGTTAAACTCTGCTTTAAAACTTTGGTGCTTTGGAAGCTTTGTTTTATAACTTTCTATTTTTATATCCAAAAAATAGATGAGAGATATTTTATTCAGACTGAAAAAACATTTTGATGTTGTATATATCAAGTATATGTCGGTAGCATAGATTTTATTTTAAGCTTATTTTAAACAAAATTAAGCAGCCATTCCAAAAGCTAGATTTATACTTGGGCAAAAAGAAAATATTTTACTAGCACTATGTTTAATCCCAATACAAATATATATATACATATATATATATATATATATATATATATATATATATATATATCAGTGGATCTATAATATATATATATAATATCACTGGATTTGATAAACAAATTTAATGCTCCTCAAAACTACAATGTCTATAGCTACAGAGAAGACCCTGTTTTTAACACTTTACAACATAGTTAAAAAGTGTTTATGACATTCTGTCTGTCTGTCTGTCTGTCTGTTTGCACGATAACTGCCGTAGAAGTGACATTATCAAAATGAAATTTTAGTATGCTGTTCAGAAGATCTGTGGGACCTATGGGAATATAAATGAATAATATCACCCAATTCGTTTTGGATTGAACTCGGGTTGAAAAAATGAAATACATTGAACCCCATGGGACCTAATTTTTGACACATTTTTTAAACGAATTTAAAATTCCCAAATTGCTTCGAAAGTTTTAGAAAATATTCAAATTATCCCATAAGTAATATAGAAAAAAAGTCAGTGAAATATATTTAGTAGTTTTTTAAATAAAAATTAAAATGATAATTACACCCATATAATATGAAGAGATCACGTGACCAACTTCAAAATGAAATATGGCATCTATCTTGGGTCAAAATCGTAATTTTTAAAGTTCTTTTAAATTTATATT
The DNA here is from genome assembly GCA_951213105.1 of Amaurobius ferox. NCBI lineage: Eukaryota > Metazoa > Arthropoda > Arachnida > Araneae > Amaurobiidae > Amaurobius > Amaurobius ferox. The sequence continues at coordinate 36,840,187 of OX578141.1, read as the reverse complement.
TAGTGTTGTATCCATCCTAAAACCGCTTCATTTTTACTTAAATTCTGTGCATCTATATTCTGAAATAGCGCAATTGTAACATATTTGAGTTTAAACGATCAATGCCATCCATCTTGTGTCAAAATCGTGATTTTTAAAGTTCTTTTTAATTTATATTTAGTGTTGTATCCGTCCTAAAACCGCTTTATTTTTGTTTAATTTCTGTGCATCTATATTCTGAAACAACGCATTTAGAATATATTTGAGTTGAAATGATCATTAAACTTTGATTATTTCTACAACGAAGCTTAATTTTCTCTGATGAAGAATGTAAACACACCAAGCTGTAAGATGAGTTGTATAAGAATTGCAAAATTATTTAGCTCTGGAGTCTGCAATATAGCTGATATGAATAAAACATTCATTGATTTCACATATAGTCGCAGACGAGTTTATAGTAGACTTTTTCGATGAAGTTTTAAACATAGAATTAAATTACTTTTACCTCCATGGTTTTAAGTTTTTAAGTAAAATAAATTATTGTAGTATTGTGATGAATGAAAGGAATGGAATAAAAGTGTGTGAATGAAATTTCACTTCTGGCACATAGAGAACTAGGCGATTTATATTTCGATGACATACTTTGAATTTAGTTCATTTTTTTATTTAATAAAGTTTCAAGTTTTCAAATATAATATATTACTGTAGTATTGTGATAATTTAAAAATATTACCGCTGATTTGATCTTTCTTGATAATTCCTATTATAGACTCTCCCTGTTGATTGTACATATTCTGTTATGCAAAAACATCTTCAATTTATAGAAACTTTTCTAGAACCAATATTTAAAAAAAACAATTCTAACAGAAATAAGAAACATTTTCGATGCGGTATAATGCACTTTATCCGCAAACAAGAATTACATTTTTTGCAACAATGCCAACAATTTCTCTCTCATGAATGAAACATATGGATTAATAGTGGATTATTCTGTCGTTATGAAAATTCTAGGGGAGTTCTATTGCTGCAGAATGTACTATTTATGGTAGAGGAAAACCGAAAACTGTTTCATAAGATTGTATTATTAGAATAATAATACCATGGTGAACTTTTTTATTATCTAATATGTATATTTGACTCAAATTCGAGGCACATATGAAAGTTATATTTTGGCAAACGTAGTTTTAGTATTTTCAATCATTTCTTAGAACTGCATGACATTAATATTACAAGTAAATATACTAATTGTGAATAATCAAAGCATATAAATGACAATTATTAGCTTTCAACTATTTTTTTAAACTTACAGTAGAAGATTTTTTCTCAATAAAATATAAGTATAAAGTGTTTAATATATAATACAAACTAAATTCGTGATCCCTGAAAAATATGTTTCATTTCTTAACATTTAAAAGTTCTTAATAATAAATATAAATAAAATAATTTTTTTTAATTTGAACCCTAATGGAAATGTCATTTTTATTGTCTTCCTTTTTTCGATTTATGATGGCAATATTCACCTAATTTTTCCCTTAAATCTTAAGATGTTGCCATTATACTAGTATGAGATTCGTACAATGGAAATGGTAACTCATAGAATAACGGAGAGGGTTTAAATTAAAATTATCTTGCTATTTTATTATGAGTTATAGGACTAATACGCTATAGAGACTAATACGATATGATAAATTTGTAATCGAATGAGTTTTTTTAACATTTATGAAAAGTGAAAAATAAATTTATACTAGTAGTTACACATGCGAACTAATTTCGTGAAGATATTAGTTGACCCCGACAAAGTACTCATTTTAAGATATAAATGTTAATTCAATGTATACTGTTTGGTCTCCAAAATGTTTCAGAACTCCTTTATCAAGTTTTAGGGCTAAAAAATTTCAGTATTTATTTCCTGATAAAATTTTGTGGCAGTAAAAGTCTCAAAGATTTAAGTACTGATGATTTCATTTAAAAAATAAAATGTTTCTCGATATCAGTACACGTTTTAATATAGATGAGTACTTTATTGACCCGGGCATCAAATGTATTTGGCTTTATTAAATATAGGGATTTTTTGCTTTTCGTATAATATATACATAGTGCATATAAAAATATAGTCAGATGGGGTCAAAAACTAAATAATGGATATTGATGAATTTGAAGGTATGGAGGTTTTCTAATTAACTTTTTTTTTCAATATTGTTTCGTTCCGTCTATCTGTGTGTATTTCTATTTATGAATAATTTCACGTAATAACTCTCAAACAAATTGTAGAAATCGAATGGAATTTATTCCGATTATTTCTGATAATCATCTGATCACCATCTGATTAATCTGATTCTGATAATCATCTGATAATCATCGACAATCATCTGATTGCATAATTTGATTTTCAAGGTGGATAGAGACAAGGAAGACGCTCATTTTTATTTAAAAATATTATTTCAGAAATTCGAGAATAACGTTTACAAATCTTTGAAGGAGAATTTTTAATAAACATAATTTTTACACTTTTTTGTTATTTTCCATTTATTTAGATGTAACTAAGCAACATTAGTGGGATTTATAATTTCAAATATGTTGGATTTTAAATTACGAGTAGATACTTCGAACTCTTTACTTTGCAATGCATGATTTGATTATTTATAAAGTTGGAATGTATTACGCAAAAAAAAATATTTATAAAGCTGCTAGTTAAATTTCTGCAAAACAACATAGGCTTTAATTTTTACACATTTTGCAAAGATCTTCATCACTCATAAAGTTTGCATTATTTTTCTATCTTTTATTTTTGTTTTAATTATAAACTACACAGTTACGAAAAGTGAGTATAAGATTTTCTTCTACTACTTTGAAACACTTTACAGGAGTATACCAAACTATGCTCCATATGGTTTGGTAATTTTTGGTCTTCGGGGTAAATTTTGGGGTAGTCAGTGCTGTTTAACAAAATTTATGCTTGATATTTTATCTATTGTAACCTTGTAACCTTTTTCACCCCTCAACGATAAAAACACAGTACCTTGGATCTTATACATTATTTTTGGACTGTAAAAGTAGTTAATTCATTGCATTATATAAGGAAAGTCATGTGCTGCTCACATCAGATTTTTTTTTTGTTTTGCTTAGATGTTCACAATGTCTAAATTGTGTGAATCATTCCTCTTTGCTTTTCATAAATTTAGCTTACTGTCTTAGTTCACAGTTATTATGCTGTGTACTACTATTACAAAAATCCGTTTTATATTAGGAAGATCACACAAGTACAAGGCAGTAAAATTTGTTTAAATTTTCTTGAAAGAGGAACTTTAAATTCCCATTGGCCTAAGCGAGATAGAATAAAAAACATAAACGTATTTTTATGCACCCAGTAGATTTGCAAGGTATTGATCCATTCATTCACAGTAGATGATTAAGCAATAAATATTGCTTATAAATATTGCAAAATATATTTGGGTAGTTAGTTTTGTACAGTGTAAGTGTAAATATTTTGCATATCAAATAAATTTGTATTTACACCCTGAATATAATCGGCATGCTTTTCCACAATTGTAAGATCTTAAAAGCATTTCTTAATTTAGTCTAATTAATTTTAACCCTTTGCTAAAATTAAAAAATATATATTTAATCTATTTGCATCAAAAATGATGCTGACCAATAACTATCCCTGAAGCTACCAGTAATTATCCCAATTCGGTGGAAATTCTTGGTAATTTATAAATTATAATTGTTCAAATTACAAGTACATTTATATTGCAGTAAACATTATATTATATAGATATCAATCAATGCCAAAATTGGAAACATTAGTTTTGATAATTGTTATAATAATTGGATGTTGTTCATTTTTGACCGAGAATTACTCCGGGTGACACTGCGGAACACAGATTTTCCGTTGTACCTTAATAAGGTTAATTTTTTTTTTTGGGGGGGGGGGAGGGCAAAAATTAAAGTATTCCGAGATTTATAATTAAATAAATAAACACATTATTCAATACATACTTTATTTGACTACATGATACGCCTTGAAGCATTTTCTATTATTTATTAGACAAAAGTGACAGTTATACATTGTGCAAAAATATTCTTACAATTATGCATTTCTTTATCCGAATAATTTTTCATCTTTTTTACTGACTCATGTTCTTTCTTATCAACATGATCTACGCAATGTTTGTTTAAATGTTTAATTATTGGCCAAATATTGAACGTTCGATCAAAATTCGATTCTTATCGAGCCGTGGCTTATTCATTTCATTATCGTTCAAGTGCAAATTTTGTGTACTGTCAACAAATTTTTGTCCTTGCATTCAATACTCTCCAAACTTTAATTACAGTCTTGTGATCTCTCAAATTAGGACGAATGTGGTATCCCATAACGAAGCATACAACTAAATGTGCATATACTTCATTTCTAGATGTCTCAAAGTCTTCACCTCTCTGTTGAGCATATAAATTGATTTGTGGAACAATGGTATCTTAAACTTAACTTTTAAAATTCGACACTAAAAAAAATATTTTTCATAACTGGAGATTTTTAAGAGAGAGACTCTAACTTTAAATTCTCAATTCAACTTTAATATCAGCATCTAGGAAAACGGAAAGATATATTTTATTTAAACAAAAAACTTCCTATTCTGTTTTTTTTAATTTCTATTTTATGTCCCGTTTGAATTTTAGTCGTCCTTTATTATCAGGAATATATATATAATTTATTACAGTTCACTTTCAGCTAAATTACTTAGTTTAGGATTTCTGCATTTATGGCGCATTATTCTATGTGTATTATAGAGGTTTATGCACGTTCTTCAATTTCAATGATATTTATATTTGCTACGTCAACAATGCCAAAAATATTTTTCCATTCGTTTTTCAAGTCGTCTTCAAAACAGGCTATATCTTCCTCATCTAAATTTCCGCAAACACTATCAATATTTTCAGCAAATAATACTAATATTAAATTGATTTTGTATCAGTTCAAACTGCTCTAATCTGCGATTTCTATAACACGTCTATTGTGTTGTTTGTAGACTCGCGGCAGAAACACTATCAATATTAACATAGCTCTTTCTAGTGCAAAACCTCAAAATAACATGATACATCTTTTGTCAAGTTTTTTTGTATAGAAATCCTACATCGGGGTTTTACTACTGTTATATATGAAGAGCATATCGTTTCTTTTCACTGCGCTGGTATGCAAATGAGATGCACGTTAATTACTTTGTGTACATAAGTACCATTGAAGCAGATTAGGATATATGCTCTTAATGAAGATTTGATATTTTTATTGGAGAAGTGCATACAATATTTAGCAATATAATGGCTAAATGTTACTGTTTCATTGACAATACTAGCCCTAAATGTAAAACATATTCAATATTATGCTAATATTGATATGATAATGTGGTATTTATGTTTACACCGCAAGTGGGCGTCAGTACCACAATGTGGTACCGTGGTTGTTGCGCACAAATGCTTATTTTTCATGTTGTTTTATTGGCTGGATCACTGTCTAAAATGTAATTTTAAGAACAAGATTCATCTTCGCAATGATTATATGAAATAAAACAAAGGTACGGCGTTTAATAAAATGTGTTCTTGTTTGTATTTATTTTGAATGTTGCAATACGGTTGTAACTGGAGAAATATGTACAAATACCGCAGTCATTCAATTTCTTAAATTTTTACAAAATCTCCCCTATAAATTTTTGTAGACATTTTAATGGTTTACCACCACACAAAAAAATATTGTGTTAGACTTTGTGTTTCACCCTTTTTCTAGGGTTTTAAAATACAGTTTCTAACTTTAGAACGTTTCAAAACGATTTTCTCATACATTTTTCTGCTCTCAAAATTACATCTCCCTCAAAAATCGAAAAAGAAAGTGTTTATCATTTTTAGGATGTTTAACGCAACAGAATTCTATTCCTGTTATCACACACATAGAGTGTTTCGGCTATGGAAAAAAAAGAGCGCGAAAAAAAAACGATCAATAACGATGAATATCAGGCTATTGCCAGAATTGACGGTATAAGGGGTCTAGATATTCCGACGGCTGAAATGCCTGTCCCGAAGGAATTTTATTCCTATTCCATTCGCCCTTTAAGTTTACGAAATGAAATGCGTTGAAGAAATAGAAGCGATGTAATATCCGCCCCATTCCAATGCTGCCTTCAGTTTACGTTTACAGCATGTCTTCGTAGGGGAGAGGAAGGGGGGGAGATATGTATTCGATTTTTAACGGAGATCTGACGCACAAGATTAAAAAAAGTCAAAATTTCGCTACTAGCGGAATCAAAATTTTTCCATTTTGTCAGTTCTTTTCTAGTTTCTTTGTGTATTCAATAGCTTTCTACCCTCGGCGTTTCATTTTTGTTTATTTGCCTGTAAGGCATTTAGATGATTGGCTGAAATGTGTATGAAAAGTTAATGAAAGGCTTAAAAATATTCTTATAGATTTAAACTTTCACAAAATAAACTTTTACAAAAACTATTTTACTTTTGCGACTTCAAATGTAATTTGTTTTGTTTATTGAAAAATTCATTAGATTAAACAAAATCCACAGTCAGATAGTTTTGTTTTCCTCTCAGAAACTAATAAATACCATTATGTGCAATACTGTAGTCCTTATTTCGAAATATTTAAAATATATACATTCACGGATGGACCTCCATTTTAATTCAGTTTCAATTTAAAATGACCGCATTCCATCCATAAAGAACATTATGATTATTACTTTTCCTATATACATAGTATAATATATAGGCAGAGTATTATGAAGAGCACGTTTCAAGCATCCCTGAACTCGATCCGAAAGTTTTTGAGGTGATGACTATGTGTGTGTGTGCGTGTGTCTAGGCGAAATCTCACTAACGAATGAAGCATTTTGAATGAAACTTAATAAAAAAAAATTACAATCAACAAATACTGGAAGCCTATTGATTTTAAGCGCCATCGAATGTTTGAAAGACCCCCAAATTTTCAAATAAAATACTATACAATCTTCAAAATGCAGCACCTCCAAAAATAGTATGTAAATAATTATTTATATAATTTTTCATTAGAACACTATTGATATAAACTTTAGAACGCTAGTACAAACCGTTCTCAAGCTATTGAAATTTTCAAATCAAATTATCCAAAAAATCACATAAAATGTATTAATTATTGTGAAATACGTTCACTTTTCATAGTTAATATTATACAATAAATTTGTTAACATCATTCTTGTGGATCTAGTTCATTCCATTTAAGAGAGAAGATATGTTGTGTAATATTTTTGTATGTTGACGCCTAACATTTCATCAACAATCGTTTATTGTATATAAGAAATGCTCTTCTCTCCTTTTGTTTGTAGCGCTTGGCAAAAATTTTGGCTAACTTAGTGACTCATTTAGCGAAATGTCATAGAAACTCCCCAGAAATTGCCTGCTTCGATGCTTCAACAAATCGATTGAAAATACCCTATATAATTTATTTGAAATGGAACACAATTAAATATTGTTATTTATTCCCCTTAAGATTGTAAAAATTCAATTGTGTTTATATATATATATATATATATATATAATTATATATATATATATATATATATATATATATATATATATATATATATATATATATATATATATATATATATATATATATATATATATATATATATATATATATATATATATATATATATATATATGTATAACTCTTTTAAAACAAATACTTTCTATCTGGAAATTATATAAGTTTTATGTTTAAAACATTCCATTTTCTTTCATTTTATAATCCAATAAAATGAAATTTATGGAATAACTTACACCCAAACTATTTCGTAGTCAATAGAAAATAGGCCAGATTCAGAAATTATTTCCATTCCTAAACCGTTATAAATATGCAACACGTAATATACAATCATATATTGTCAGATCTTCAGTGATATATGTTTATGACAAACAATGTCTGATAGCGTATAAAATATTTATAAACTTCCAGTCGGAGTTTTGAAGGCTTGATTTATATCGCTGCTCATTGTTTTCTATATACTTGTATTATAAACAAAAATACTTCTTTTCCGAAAGATATTTTCAAGAGATTGATGCTTAATAAATAACTAGCAGTATTCCAGAATTTACTCATAATTTAATATATCTGCAAATTATGATTGCATTATGAATCATAATGGTATTTAAAGTAGTTTTAAATACTTTATTACTGTAAAAACAAAATGTATAGAAACCTCTGTTCTCCCTAATTTTTACAAGTAAATCTAAAGAAAGAGACATCCTAGTTCAGTTTGGAAGCCAATTTACAAAATAAAACAACATAAAATGGTGTTAAAATAGACCAAAATGAAGACGAGTAAATCTCAGCAAACGATGTTCTCCTACCATTATATATTTTCTCTCCCTGCAACAATCAATAAAACGCAATTTAAAATATTTAAATTTGAACGACTTTAATCATATTAGAACAAATAATTTATGCAGTTAAAAATATCAGCAAGTCCCATGATCTTATATTATATCGTTGCTACAACCAATAAAACAATATGTATCATGAAAATCTCATACGTAATTATCCGATGGTTTCTTTATTATTCAGATTCGAAGAAAAAAATATATATCATCTGATTAAAATATGGCGTTTGTTAACTGCTTTTACATGACAAATGTCATTTATTTCCATTGCTAAGCAACAAGCTTTCATTTTCATCAAATAATAATCATCAAAAAATAATCGCCTATTTAATCATTTTCTACGTAAGGTTTATTTGTATTTTTTACTCATATTTGAACAACCCCTGTACATACTAAAAACTCCAAAGGGGATGCTATAACCAGTACTAAATTAAAACAAAATGCAAAATTTGAAACTATTCAATCAGCAACTTTGTGTTTATATACATAATAAGCAGACAGACATACTCTCATTCCCTATATAAATAGTAAAATGTACAGGGGAATCATTGTGACGGTGTAGAAAATTCGAATTCGTGTTATCGACGGAGGAACACGTTTCAAGCATCTTAGAACATGAATCGAACTATTTATGTATAACTGTGAGTGTATGTGTGTGTGTTAGCGTGTGTCTCGGTGAATCCAAGGAAGTGACGTCTTACCAGCGAATTGTTAGTTTCGAAAAAAATTTGGTACAAATATTACAATCGGTAAAATACGGATTTTTTTATTTCGAAACTGACCATCTTATCTACCCAAAAGTGTAAGGCATCTGTTTCGACGTTTGGAATGCGGTGGGGAAAACATCTATAGGAGCCGTACCCGCCTTACCCTGCCGCCAACCTCTCGGAAGGACTGTCGGACCCACAGATTTAATGTATCCGTACTCATCGTAAACACGAGGATAGTTTGGGCAAAACCAAAAATCAAGCTCGGGACCTCCTAGTGTAGTCCTCAACACTACTCCCATAATACTAGAAAATGCAGACAGATGACTGCGAATGCTCATCAGCTGTGAGATGAGGTCGTGCCCCATCCTACATAAACCACTCTTGTTCAACATAATTAGCAAATTAACCTGCATAAATCATTATCCTACATAAACCACTATTGTTTAACATAATCAGTGCAGAAAAATAATGAACCCCTCGTCAAGAACTCCTTGATTCCATAAAGAATTAATTCACATTTCCGTCAATGAATACATGGTCATAAACAACAAGAACTGACGAAAGGGAAACGGCGTAATAGTTTAATTATAGCAGCAAAGTTTCCATATTCATTTGACGGTTGTTGTTATATATGAATTCAAATTATGTAGGCAAATTTTGGCCTATACTGTATATTGATTTTAACATGAAAACTTATAAATAAATTTATATGCTCAACCGCAATGAAACATTCAGAGATATAGATAAAAAATAGGCACATAAATAAAATTGATATACACATGATAAATTTTGAAGAATAAAAGTGAATTTTCTATTTCTAAGCTGATTTATTTGGAAATTGTATTTCTGCTGTACATCCAATTTTAACTCGTTCTTTTCGTTATTTGAAATGTCATTGATTTACCGCATTTAAATAGTTAAACGTTTGACTAGGATGGATTTTGCGAAATAATAGCAATGAAAAGAATATAAAGGAAAATAATGATTTAATTATATCTAATTTTATTCTTTTTGTTCCATTTTGTCACTGTTGCCGGACATTAAAAAATTACGATACTGTGACATTAAGATACTGCATAATTATTTCAGTATTTTTTTAGTATTAGTAGTTAGATGTGTAATCAATTTCTCTATACACGGTAAAAAAAATCATTTTTTATTCTAGCAAAAGAAAATGTTTGTTATCCCGAAAATTACAGGCAGTTAATTTTATATGAAAAACCCATATTTTAAATTGTTTCTTGGTAACTATATATATTTCATACAAATAGCATTTCATAGCATAGTAATAGCAACTATATACAACATTTGAAAATAAAAGTTACTGGAAATGCTAATTTTTCGCACATAGATACCTCGAATTATTTTGTTTTATTCTGATGCACTCAGCACATGACTTTCACTACATAGTGCTTTACTTTTTGCCTAAGATAACATGGAAAGTAATTTATAACATCATGTACACTGGTTTTAAAGTTGAAAATTATTTTGGCATTTGGCACCTTGTTCGGGATGACAACTTGTAATATTATTTCGAAGTAACAAATTCACTAATATTTTGAGCAAATATACACTACGTGACAGTGAAAATGAGACACGAAGAAGGAGTGGCAGCAAAAAATGCAAATTGCAGGGTAGACGCAGCTCACCGAGTTATGCAAATGATGCGAAATGCGCAGCTATCCCGTGCACGTTGAGTGAGATATAAGAGAAGGAACCTGCAAGATAGGCAATAGTCGCGCCACTCTGTCAGACTGGGAAATCATTTTGCACAATTTTTTTGTCTCAGAGGAAATGTGTAGTAGCAGAGAATGCCTGGCCGCCGCCAAACCAAGGCAGTTCCAGCAAACAGACGATTTCACGAGGGGTATGGTGATCAGACTCAGAAGGGCAGATTGGTCCATACGTCAAATCTCAACGAACAGTCACATACACGCGTCCACGATGCACCGGCTGTGACGAATATGGTTGGAACAAGGGAATGTGGTACGCGTGAGGTGTGCCGATACGGCCAGAGCGATGTCCGCACACGTGGACACATCCGCCGGCAAGCGTTGGCAGCCCCCCAGGCCACTTCCGTCGCCCTTTTGCAGTATGTGCAGGACACCTCTATTGCTTCCATATCGACCAGAACCATTAACCGCCGATTGGTCACCGGCGACCTGCACTCATGTCGTCCGTTAAAAGGTCTGCCATTGACCCAACAACACAGACGCCCCCGTTTGCAATGGTGTCGGGATAGAGCCACGTGGACGGGAGAATGACACAGGATCGTGTTCTCAGACGAGTCACGCTTCTGTTTTAGCAATGACAGTCGCCGTGTACGAGTCTAGCTCCGAAGTAGTAACATGTCCAATCCGGCCGCATCTTTGGAACGCTATGCCGCGCGACAACGCTGCATCATGGTTTGGGGCGTCATCGCCTACGATAGCAGGTCACCTCTGGTCAGTATTGAGGGCACTATGACGGCCCAACGATACGTGAATGACGTGCTGCTGCCGGTGACACTACCCTTCCTGCATGGGGAGCCCAATGCCATTTACCAGCATGATAACGCCCGTTCACATACGGCACGCATCAGCCAACATATCTTGCAAGGTACCCAGGTGCTTCCCTGGCCACCAGTCTCCCTTGATCTCTTACCAGTCGAATACGTCTGGGATTGTACGTCGCTTGCGTGACCTGCCGCCGCCGCGTTTAGAAGGCGAACGCTGGCAAATGATTGACAGGGAATGGACAGCCATCCCTCAGGACACCATCCGCATGCTCAGTGACACTGTACCTAGACGTGTTGCTACCTGTATCACCGCCTGCGATGGTCCTACAACCTACTGATCAGACGGTGTTATCGCTCAGTATATAGATCATGTTGCAATAAACATCACTTATTGTTCGTTGCTGTCCCTCTCTGTTTGCCGATTTTCATCACTTTCTGCCTACTTCTTCTTGGTGTTATTAATTAATAAATTTTGTGTCATTTTTACCAATTTGGTAATATTTCAGTCAATTTGGCACGAGATTAAAAAATTCGCCAAGTTGGCGATATTTTGCTAAATTAGTTACTATGGTTGCCCAATTTATTGTCAAGTGTTGTATATATGATGATACTGACTACTGTTCATTTTTATGTAAGTTTTAGATACATTTATATGAAAATTTTCAATATCTCCAGAAAAGCTGAAATTCAAAAGTTTGTGTTACTAATTTTATAATAAAATGTTACGTATACAATGATTATTTATTCAACATTATTAGATGTCCTGATTTTTAATGTTTTTTCAACTATGCATTTGGAAATTTGGGGGTTTGATCATGTTTAAAATCAATTGGATTCCAGTGTTCACAGATTCTAATAATTGCGCCAAATCACATTCGAAACGATCCACTCGTGAGATATTGCTTCCACAGACTCATGGACACACACATACACGCAGACATCACCTCACAAACGTTCGATTCCAGTTCATGGATGCTCGAAACGTGTTCTTCGGTCTTTTACACGAATTCGAATTTTTGATTCCGTCGCATTACTTTCCCTATATATTATACTATGCATGTAAGGAACGTATTGTGTGTATTAATCATAAATCTATAAATTAAAAAAAGTATTTTATATAATTATGCCAAACCAAATTTTTCGTTATATAAATGTGAACCTTTCAGTGTTTTGTTGTTTCTCTTTTTAATTCACATTTGAATCTTCATAAAAAATACTAATGATCTTTGTTTTAAAGAACTCTCTCAATAAATATCGACTTCTAAAATTTCTCTTTTTTTTTCTTGTACACAAAATATTCCATTATTACCAAAAATAAAAATATGTTCATGAAGACATTTTTAGCAATGAAAAATAAGTATTTATAAAAATAATAAAGCTTTAAAAAGGTGCAATGGATGAATTCTTTTCATCAAGAATGTAAGCCAAAATGAAATATTGTTTTTATCTTCACGCAATAAAAAAAAAAAAATTATTTTGCTGTATCCTTCCATTATAAATTTACGGCTAAAAAATTATCGTGTATAACTAAATACATTAAAGAAATAAAATCTGATGTGGAGCAAATTAGAAATTAATGCAAATTAGCACGTTTAATCTAATAATGCATAAAGACAGAAGCTTAAACGTGCTATAACAAATAATATGTCAATGTTCTAACTCAACGAGTACGGAATAAATATAAAAAATTTCAAAATATTTACTCACAGTGTCGACAGTCGGTTTTTTTAACACTTTACAACAAAGTTGAAAAGTATTTATGACTTTGTTCATTCTGTCTGTCTGTCCGTTAGCACGATAACTGCCGTAAAAATGACTTAATCAAAATGAAATTTTAGTATGTTGTTCAGACGGTCTGTCGGACCTATGGGAATATAAATGAATAATATCACACAATTAGTTTTGGATTGAACCCGGGTTGAAAAAATGAAATACATTGAGCCCTATGGGACCTAATTTTTCAAACATTTTTTAAGCGGATTTAAAATTCACAAATTGCTTCGAAAATTTTAGGTAATAGTCAAATTGCTCCATAAAATATATAAAAAAAATTCAGCGAAATATATTCAGTAGTTGTTTAAATAAAAATTAAAATAATAATTACACATCTTATATGAAACGATCACAAGAACATGATATGAAACGATCACATGATCCACTTCAAAAGGATATATGGCATCCATCTTGTTTCAAAATCGTGATTTTTTAATGTTCTTTTTAATTCATATTGAGTGTTGTATCCGTCCTAAAACTACTTTATTTTTGCTTAAATTCTGTGCATCTACATACTAAAACAACACAATGACAATATATTTGAGTTTAAATTCTCATTCAAATTTGATTATTTCTACAACTAAGCCTATTTTTCCCCTATGTAAAATGTAAACAGCAAAATATGTAGAATGAGTTGTATTAGAATTACTGTATTTCTTTAACACAAAATAATTCAGTCCATGGAGTCTGCATGGCTGATATGAATGAAATATTAATTGATTTTATAAACAGAAGGACGATTTTTTTCGATAAAGTTTTAAGCATAGAGTTTATGAATTGTAGCTCCAAGGTCTTAATTTTTAAATAAAATAAATTATTATAGTATTGTGATGAATGATATGAATGAAATCCTGCTTTTATAGAGAGATCCAGGCGTGTTATTTTTTCTATGACGTCATTTGAATTTATTTCAGTTGTTTTCGATGAAGTTTTCAAATATAATAAATTATCGTAGTATTATGATATTTTTTAAAATATTACCGTGGAATGTATTTCATTTTAGAGATATTTAAACCAGGCAATTTATATTTCAATGCCGTCATTTGAATGAAGTTCATTTTTTTCAATGAAGGTTTAAGTTTTCAAATATAATAAATCAATGTAGTATTGTGATAAGTTTTAAAATATTACCGAGGAATGTATTGCATTTTCGACTTTTTTAAATAAAATTGCATTGAAGTTGGAAAGTGTTTCATAATCAATGCTTTAAGCATGATTAATCTTTCTTGTTTTATATCAATGGCGTAAACGAAATGACAACTGCTCTTCAGCCAGGCCCCACAAATAGCAATGTTGCCGCTCTTTAATCACAGGAATAACAACTGTGTATGCCCTCTATCAGCTAGCAGCCGAGAAATTAGTGTTCTCGCAACTGATCCCTATGACAACTAGGCCCACTCGACCAATTATATTTGACACACACACACACACACACATATATATATATATATATAAAATGAAAGATTTTAATCGAAAACGATGTATAAATAAACTGCTGTATATATATATATATATATATGTCCCCATGTTTTTCATTTATGATGCCAACACTCATCGCCCCCAAACTACAGTAAATAATAACTTCAAATATTTCATTCCATTTGTAAAATTGTTACCATTCCTGCAATACTAGATGACGTTGTAAAACTTTTCGCATAAATCATCGAGTTTCAATAAGCCCCCAACGTTGCAAAATACCAAGCAGTATTTTAAAAACATATTTTCTCAACGTCACTTTTTCCTATTTATGCCAACAGTAAAAACATTTCGAGTTTCCATTTCACGATTAAATAACTCCTGCTGGCCACGTCTCGTATTCGATGGCCAGCTGTTGTGAAAAAGTAGCCCATAACTTTGATCAGCAGATAGAAATCACGTGGCGTTATTAGTTTCACTGGCACTTTCACTCAGAGTGGTGACGAATGGGGATTAGTGCGGGATTTTTTACTCTTGCTAAAGAGAAGCGATGGAGCTCTTATCACTCATAACATTTCTTTATGATGTTGGCTATCTGTATAAGCCGAAGAAAAATTTCAGGTTATAAATATGAAGCGTGTCGTGTTATACGGATAATAGACATTAATTTTCTCTAAAGATACGTGTGTAAGGAAAGAATAGATAAATATTATGTTTAGAGGGTTTTTCCAAACCTAAACAATACGTATCACGTGAATATATATATATATATATATATATATATATACACATATATATATATATATATATATAATATACAGAAGTAAAAGTAATTTTGAAACTGTTTGCATGAGAAACACATACGTAAAATATGTTAACACGGCGCTATGCTGCTCTTGTACATAATTACTAATATAATTTCTAAACGGAAAACCGAAGACACTGAAGAACAGAAAATCAATGAAAACGACGAATAGTATCACAAATTGACCGGGGGAGTTGTGACCTCCACTCTCCGGTTAAAAAATGCTTTAAGCCATGGCAACACTCCCGGAAGCCGATACTTATTCAAGAAATGGCCTTTTTACCAACAACATCTGAACATCAAAATCTTTAGCAAATAATCAAAAACCTTTAATAGAAAGTCACATGAAAAAATCAAATCAAGTCACTTAATGTACCAAAGTAAGAAAGTATCTGTTTGAAACCTATCACTACAAAATCCAAAACTCTTACCAAAACTGTCTGATTTATACAAAGTATCCACAATGCAATCCTTAACCTTTAATCCAGTTCAAGGCCATCCATACTTGCTTCTCGTGAGTCTTCGCATTTCCCGAAGACTCTGTTTCAACACCTTAAATATTTGCTTCTACATTCAGTTACAGTTAAACCAGTGAATTCCGAAAGTATTTTGATTACAAAGCCCATTGGGTAACCTTGTTTTACTGCTTCTTTTATAAACACTCTATCGTGATGCACTTGATCACTTTCCCTACTATTCAAAGGTTTATTTCTAATCAATCGGTTAATAATAATATTAAGGAAAACATTTTTATGTAAATTACTAAACCAAAGTGCAATGAAGTTTATTTTAAATTGAAAGTTTTTTCTTTTATCAAAAATCTTTAAAAAAGTATTATTGCTAACTTTATCAATGTATATGTCTAAATAATATATATATATATATATATATATATATATATATATATATATATATATATATATATATATATATATATATATATATATATATATATACATTATAAAACTTGAAAAATTTATTTTCAATTTTAGTGAACAGATTAAAAAGCTAAATGCAAAAAATAATTTATAATACAACTTGTAAAGCGCTATGCTGCAATATTTACATGTGTATTCCTATAAAAATTCCCAAAAAGGACAAGTAGCAATGTACTCGTGTAGATTCTAGATGTGTGACAGAAGTACCGGCCGGGGGGAGTTGCGACCCCCAGCACTCCGGTTAAAGCTTTTTCCGCCATGGCAAACGCTCCCGGTAACCGATACTCCCTACACGATTTCCTTCATGACCCTTTATACTTCCGTAAAAATTACACACATATACAATTTCAATAACATGTAAAAAGCTAAAAGTTTACTTTTCCACGCTAAAACTATCCATGAATCATGTTGTAAAAATATAACAATTAATTTAAAATACAAAATATTCAAGACTATTAAAATCCCAGTCTGAGAGGATCAAAACTAATGTTTGAAATACAATCAGAGTGTCTGTATTTTTAAATATGGACTCAAGACCTATTGGCTACTCCATCGCCATATATATACTAATGTTTGAAATCATTTAACTCATGGTCAATTATTACTGTAAAAACTATATATTCAAGACTATTGAAATCCATGTTATTATTATGAAAATCCTTTTCTGGATACCAAAACCTATTGGAATAAAAATCCTAATGTTTAAATTTACTGCACTACTATCACAAACTATCACAAGTGCAGTAAATTTAAACATTAGGATTTTTATTCCAATAGGTTTTGGTATCCAGAAAAGGATTTTCATAATAATAACATGGATTTCAATAGTCTTGAATATATAGTTTTTACAGTAATAATTGACCATGAGTTAAATGATTTCAAACATTAGTATATATATGGCGATGGAGTAGCCAATAGGTCTTGAGTCCATATTTAAAAATACAGACACTCTGATTGTATTTCAAACATTAGTTTTGATCCTCTCAGACTGGGATTTTAATAGTCTTGAATATTTTGTATTTTAAATTAATTGTTATATTTTTACAACATGATTCATGGATAGTTTTAGCGTGGAAAAGTAAACTTTTAGCTTTTTACATGTTATTGAAATTGTATATGTGTGTAATTTTTACGGAAGTATAAAGGGTCATGAAGGAAATCGTGTAGGGAGTATCGGTTACCGGGAGCGTTTGCCATGGCGGAAAAAGCTTTAACCGGAGTGCTGGGGGTCGCAACTCCCCCCGGCCGGTACTTCTGTCACACATCTAGAATCTACACGAGTACATTGCTACTTGTCCTTTTTGGGAATTTTTATATATATATATATATATATATATACATACAGAGCAACTGAATTTGCTGAGTGCACTTAATAATTTCGGGGCGGAATTTGAACCAAAAGCATCATTCAGTTGTATGAATGAAAACGGAGAACTGACCTACCAAAAAATGCAGGCACTTAATAGATGGAAAGAGCATTTCGGAGATAAGTTTAAAGAAGAGGAAGATCTCCAGAACTTAGAACTACATGCTACGTGTTTTACTGAACGTCTAGTGACAGATCATGGACATAAAATTGGGATACCAACTTTACACAAGATAAAAGTATAAAATGCACTAAAGCTGATAGCTATAGGAAAACTAAACTGTCATAGGTCCGTTGGCTTATAATATATACATACAGAACTCAAATCGTTTTTATCTGGTCAATTTAAAGTAATCCATAAAGTCATGTGCATAGTTTGGACATTTGATCAAATGCCATTGAATCGAAAGAAGGTTCTATTTGATGAATTCATTTAAATGAGATAACACCAGAGCTATTACGCTTCTTAATTCGGCTTACAAATTTTTCTTCGATATATTATATCCCCATTCAGGCAGAGTAATTTGAAATTACCAGTGTAGCTTCCGAGTTGGAAAATTCTCATCGGACCATATCCCTTCCCTAAAATAAAGAAGGAAAACTAAAGAGTATAACATCAGTACATTTCTCCTTTTTAACACTTTACAACAAAGTTGAAAAGTGTTTATGACTTTGCTCATTCTGTCTGTCTGTCTGTCCGTTAGCACGATAACTGCCGTAAAAATGACTTAATCAAAATGAAATTTTAGTATTATGTTCAGACGGTCTGTAGGACCTATGGGAATATAAATGAATAATATCACCCAATTAGTTTTGGATTGAACCCGGGTTGAAAAAATGAAATGCATTGAGCGTTATGGGACCTAATTTTTCAAAAATTTTTTAAGCGGATTTAAAATTCACAAATTGCTTCGAAAATTTTAGGTAATATTCAAATTGTTCCATAAATTATATATAAATAAAAATTCAGCGAAATATATTCAGTAGTTTTTTAAATAAAAATTAAAATAATAATTACACCTCTTATATGAAACGATCACGTGACCATGAAATGAAAAGATCACATGACCCAGTTCAAAATGATATATGGCATCCATCTTGTTTCAAAATCGTGATTTTTTAAGTTTTTTTTTAATTCATATTGAGTGTAGTATCCGTCCTGAAACTACTTTATTTTTGCTTAAATTCTGTGCATCTACATACTGAGACAACGCAAATACAATATATTTGAGTTTAAATGATTATCCAAATTTGATTATTTCTACAACGAAGCCTATTTTTTACTTATGTAAGATGTAAACAGCAAAATATGTAGAATGAGTTGTTTTAAAATTGCTGTATTTCTTTAACACAAAATAATTTAGCCCATGGAGTCTGCATGGCTGATATGAATGAAATATTAATTGATTTTATAAAGAGAAGGACGATTTTTTTCGATGAAGTTTTAAGCATAGAGTTTAATTACTTGTAGCTCCATGTTCTTAATTTTTAAATAAAATAAATTATTATAGTATTGTGATGAATGGGAGAAAGTTATGAATGAAATGCTGTTTTTATAGAGAGATCCAGGCGTATTATTTTTTCTATGACGTCATTTGAATTAATTTCAGTTGTTTTCGATGAAGTTTTCAAATATAATAAATTATCGTAGTATTATGATAGTTTTAAAAATATTACCGTGGAATATATCGCATTTTAGATATATTTAAACCAGGCAATTTATATTTCAATGCCGTAATTTGAATGAAGTTCATTTTTTTCATTGAATGTATATGGTTTCAAATATAATAAATTAATGTAGTATTGTGATAAGTTTTAAAATATTACCGAGGAATGTATTGCATTTTAGACTTTTTTAAATAAAATTGCATTGAAGTTGGAAAGTGTTTCATAATCAATGCTTTAAGCATGATTGATCTTTCTTGTTATATACTATGTAAGCTACCTAATTAGCTAGAAGCTACTTATTTATGGAAGCTATCTAAGGCAGTATTAGCAGAGATAAATTGTTTGAAACAATAGAAGAATACGGAATTTCCCTAAAATTAATCAATATAAGAAAATAAACCTTAAGAAAGACCAGATGCAGTGTAATACTATAAGATTAAGTATTTACCACTGTTTTTCACTCATAAAGTTTTGATACAAGGGGATGATGCCCTAGGTATGTGCTCTTTAACATTGCACGGGAAAAGATGTCAGAGATTTTGGTATTGTTAGGAAGAGAATAATTTTAACCATTTTCAATAAGTCATAGCATGATCTGGACGTATAAAACGCCCTTAACAATCATAGAAAGATCAAAACTTGTAGACACGAAGGCTTTTGTTTTACTGGAAATCGCAGTGAAGAAAATACAATTCAGTATTAATAAAATTAATATTAAATAGATGGAAATTACGAAATCGAATACATATCACATATTTTTAAATGTAAACGAATTCATTTTTGAAGGAGTTGCCCAGTTTAGATACTTATGTACCCCTATCACAAGTAACAATAACAGTTACATAGAAGTCACCAAAAATTAATGATGGCAAGCAGATACCACCACAGACAAAAAGACCACTCAGATCGTATAAAACCAGTGTCTCGAAACAAAACTAGAAGTATATAAATACCTTCTCGAAGCTATCGTGTGTGCGTGTGTGTGTCTGCGTGTGGGTGGGTGTGGATGATGCCAAAATTAAAAATACTTCATTAAAGACTTTAGAACATAAAAGTAAATTAGAAAGAAGCATTTTATTTAAAACAAGAAAGATCAATCATGCATAAAGCATTGATTATGAAGTACTTTCCAAATTCAATGCAATTTTATTTAAACATCTCTAAAATGCGATGCATTCTTCGGTAATATTTTTAAAATTATCACAATTCTACATTAATTTATTATATTTGAAAACTTAAAACTTCATCAAAAAATGAACTTTATCAAATGACGGCATTGAAATATAAATTGCTTGGCTTAACCATCTCTAAAAAGCGATACAGTCATCGGTAAAATTTTTAAAATTATCACAATACTTCAATAGTTTATTTTATTTGAAAACTTCATCGAAAACAAATGAGCTTTATTCAAATGACGTTATCGAAATATAAATCAATTGGCTCTCTATAAAAGCAGCTTTTCATTCATAAACATTTTCCATTCCTTTTATTCTTCACAATACTATAATAATTTATGTTATTTAAAAACTTAAAACCATGGAGGTACAAGTATTTTAACTCTATGCTTAAAATATCATAGATAAAATGTCTGCTGCTTTACGTAAAATCAATGAATGTTTCATTCATATCAGCTATATTGCAGACTCCACGAGCTAAATAATTTTGCGTTGAAGAAATGCAGCAATTCTTATACAACTCATTCTACATCTTTTGGTATTTACATTCTCCATAAGTGAAAATTAGGCTTCGTTGTAATCAAAGTTGTAATCATCAAAGTTCGTAATAATCAAAGTTGAACAATCATTTAAACTCAAATATATTGTAATTGCGTTGTTTCAGTATGTAGATACACAGAGTTTAAGCAAAAATAAAGCGCTTTTTGGAAGGAGACAACACTAAATATGAATTAAAATGAACTTTAACAATCACGATTTTGACACAAGATGGATGCCGTATTTTATTTTGAAGTGGGTTACGTGATCTCTTCCTATAATGGCCACGTGATCTCCTCCTACAATGGTCACGTGATCTCTTCTTATAAAAGGGGTAATTATTATTTTAATTTTTATTTTTAGAACTACTGAATATATTTTGCTGAAATTTTTCATATTTATTTTATGGGATAATTTGAATATTTTCTAAAACCTTCAAAGCAATTTGTGAATTCTAAATCCGCTTAAAAAATGTTTGAAAAATTAGGCACCATAGGGTTCAATGTATTTCATTCCTTCAACCAGGGTTCAATCCAAAAATAATTGGGTGATATTATTCATTTATATTCCCATAAGTCCCATAGACCGTCTGAACAACATACTAAAATTTCATATTGATAAAGTCATTTTTACGGCATTTATCGTGCTAACGGACAGACAGACAGACAGAATGAATGAACAAAATCATAAAGACTTTTCAACTATGTTGTAAAGTGTTAAAAAAGGAGACAAAATTATAACAAAAAACACTACACACGTAGATAAATACTACCTATGTAAATACAAGAATGGAAAAAATGCAAAATAATTTATGAAAGACAATAAAGATCAATCATGCATAAAGCATTGATTATGACACACTTTCCAACTTCATTGCAATTTCATTTAAACATCTCTAAAATGCGATACATTCCTAGGTAATATCTTGAAAATTATCGCAATACTATATTAATTTATTATATTTGAAACTGAAAACTTCATCGAAAAAAAAGAACTTTATTCAAATGACGGCATTGAAATATAAATTGCCTGATTTAAACATCTCTAAAATACGATACATTCATCGGTAATATTTTTAAAATTATCGTAATACTACATTAATTCACTATATTTGAAAACGTCATCGAAAACAACAGATATTTATTCAAATGACGTTATCCAAATATAACTCGCCTGGCTCTCTCTATAAAAGCAGCATTTCATTCATAAACATTTTCACATTCATTTCATTCATCACAATACTATAATAATTTATTCTATTTAAAAAATTAAGATTATGGAGTTACAAGTAATTAAACTCTATGCTTAAAACTTCATAGAAAAAATCGTCCTTATCTCTGTAAAATCAATAAGTATTTCATTCATATCAGCTATATTGCAGACTCCATGAGCTATTTAATTTTGCGTTAAAGAAATGCAGCAATTCTTATACAACTCATTCTACATATTTTGCTGTTTACATTTTTTTCCATAAGTGAAAAGTAGGCTTTGTTGCAGAAATAATCAAATTTGAATGATCATTTAAACTCAAATATATTGTAATTGCGTTTGTTTCAGTATGTAGATGCACAGAATTAAAAAAAAATGGAGTTTTAGGACTGATTCAACACTAAATATGAATTAAAAAGAACTTTAAAAATCACGATTTTAACACAAGATGGATGCCATATTTTATTTTGAAGTGGGTCACGTGATCTTTTCATATAATGGTCACGTGATCACTTCATATAAAAGGTGTAATTATTATTTTAATTTTTATTTAAAATACTACTGAATGTATTTTGCTGAAATTTTTTTATATATTTTATGGGATAATTTGAATATTTCCTTAAATTTCCGAAGCAATTTGTGAATTTTAAATCCTCTTAAAAAAGGTTTGAAAAATTAGGTCCCATAGGGTTCAATGTATTTCATTTTTTCGACCCGGGTTCAATCCAAAACTAATTGGGTGATATTATTCATTTATATTTCCATAGGTCCCACTGACCGTCTGAACAACATACTGAAATTTCATTTTGATAAAGTCATTTTTACGGCAGTTATCGTGCTACCGCACAGACAGACAGACAGAATAAACAAAGTCATAAACTCTTTTCAACTGTGTTGTAAAGTGTTAAAAATGATCAAATATAACTTTGTTAATGATAATTCGAAGGATAGAATGGAGATAACTTTGACCATTGCCAAGGGTCATTCTATGGATATATATGCCTTAAACACCAATGTTACTGTCCCATTAACAGTCACATTCGCTATATTAATAATCAATAATTGCTGTGAAAATATGATAAAATATATGCGTTTTCAATGTATATATTTAAAAGTATTAGATTCACAGCAAAGGAATTATTTAAATGATTAGTTGTTTATTTGTTCTGATTACTTATTTTCTTAATCTGAAAAATGAACCTGGGAAAATAAACTAAACATTGAATCGAAAGGATGGGTTGCCTGATTCTTCTATTTTTAAATACATTTTTAAATAATTATTTTTTCTAACGGCAAAATGCATTTCGCGTTTGAAAGGGAATGTGGAAATGTGTTTTGTTAAATCAGTTAAATATTTTTTACTTGAGATTTCATGTTTGCACAAAAAATAACCATCGCTTGTTTACAGAAAAAAAAGAAGAACTATATCATGAGACTCGTCAAATATAATAACTCGAATCAGATTGAAGACGGAAATAAAATAAATTTATCTTTACCTTTATGGAAGCTGAAGCCGTCAGCAGCCGGGTAGAACAGACCTTAAAAATAATCACAGAACCACTGTTTGCTTACAGTTGGTATATTTGTACGTCAATTGTAGTTCTTACAAAAACTATTTGAACATGATAAAATGGCGTGTTTTATTTTTTCTTCTACTATACGATGTTATTCAATTGATACAATCAATTGGCCGCGTTGTTGAATTTTGGTCAGTCACTGAGACATTTTTGAATTATATAGATAACATTTATAGGTAGAAATTTTTATATTTATTGTGATTTTAGATGAAATGTGTATACATGATTTAGAGAAAATATTTGAAAAATAGCCCACCATGTGAAAACTATATTTGTCGTAAAAATTCTTCTATTAGCATTAAAAATATCATTTAAATTATAATTGTTTTAAATGGAAAAGGAAAACTTTAAAATCTTATTAAAATTCAAATAGTAACTCCATATAAAATAACGAAATGCATTTATTCTCAGCATCACGGAGAACATACCCCGATACAGTTGGGTGAAACTCCTTAAACATAACATCTCAGTCATGGTTGTAATCGATGTATTTATTTGTCTAACTGTAGTTATTTAGAAAAAAAAATAATCAGCGGTTTTAACTCATTGGAATTCGGAATGCGTTTTCTAATGTTTTATGTTGATTTGAAAGGGTGGTACAATCTAATGTTCAATTTGTACTTGCAGCACTGTGAATAAAGCTGCGAATACCAGTAAGTTAGTCCGTTATATGTATGTATATAGAAATTATACTAGTATGTATATAGAAATTATACTAGTACGTATATAGAAATTATACTTCTACGTGTATAGAAATTATATTTCTATGTATATAGAAATTATTTCATTAAATATTATTTTAATAGTGATTAAAATTCGTCTATATAGTATGTACAGTCGGTAAAAAAGGTATCGGAACACAACGCCCCTCGAGTCGTAGAGACGACCCAAATATATCTTTAGCATGGGGTAAGATCTAATCTAAATACATATACACAAATAACGAGATGTAACCGTCTGTTCATGCTAGATCATTTACATAAAACTTCATATTTTTATTTATTTTTGCATATTTTACGAAATTTAAAATGGCAACACTCATCTTTTATGCAATCAAAAGATTAGTCACGTCGCAATTACGGTCAATAACTATTTTTTTATAATTCTAACCATACTTAGCGGAGGCATACGAGAAAAAAACATTCGGACTCAATATTTTGGATCGTAATATGAAAAACATAGCAGGTTTTACTTCCTTTTTCTTATGACTATATAAACAATAAGTATTTTTCTATGCAGTAATGCAGTATACTTAGGTTAATTATGTTATCAATATGCAGTAAAAAATCGAAACCGTTATATAGGCAAGTAAAATACTAGATACCCCAATGAAAATATATGGCTTCTTAACCAGATGCGCGTCAATTATGTTAATTTGGATCAACACTTATCTATAATCACCATGATAATTTATTTAGTTTCGTCAACTCGATAATTTATTTTGGAAGACCCATATAAAGCTGCACCGATACACTTTTGCATGTTGATAGATTCATGTGTACCCAACTTAACTACGCTATAAATTCAAAAGTACCAAATTTAAGATAACGTCACTTTCGAAGCAGAGGATACGTTGTATTTATTTTCCTTAAAGATAATTTTATTTTATAGATCCAGATATATAATAAAAAACATGTGTCCTTCAATAAGTCCATATTTCAAGATGTTTTATAATTATCCTTAATTTTTAATATTCCTTCACTTTACAAATATTGAGGTTAGGATAATACATTATATGGCCACCTTACATATTACAATCAATTTACTCAATGATATTACTAACTATTTTTCAAGGATATAAATATGCCATAGGATACTATTATGCCATAGGATAATATTTTCAAGGATAATATTATGCTCAAGGATGCCATAGGATAATATTTTCAAGGATAATATTATGCCATTGTGGCACCGTAGTAACATACAAATATTTATATATACATTTTAAACATTATTGACAAAATTAATTGTCGATTTTTTAAAGACAAAAATCAAAAAATTAATACTTTCGAAAGTTGTATATCTCAATTTGTTTTCCAAATAAATACGGTATGTTCATTAAAAAGATAAGGTTTTTACAAATCGGAATATGTCACGCATAAATTCGAAGATATCATTAAATTTCTGAGTTCTCCTAAATTTGAAATTTAAATTCTTTTTACCCTCCAATTTTGAAAAAAAGAGGTTAATAGATGCGCATATTTAATCGAAATAACTCTTAAGGTTGAGGAACGTGAGGGCAGTGGTGCATGAAACCCCTGGTGTCAAAGAATGAAAGATGACCATGTTTTCCCTGCCACGAACTCCATGACATCGCCTTTCTAGCGAGTTTTATGATTTTGATACAAGATCTTTAGGCCTTTCCTGGCTGCGTCGTTTTATTTGTTACGCCATTTCATGAATGCTGATAGATGGCCTAGAAATACATCATTTTTCTTTTCAATCTGGAATAGAAATATGGTTGCCGTGTCTATATTTCGTTTGATGTTTAAGAACGTTTGGACTATGGCGACGCTATTTGAGATGTTATGTACATAGAAACATATTTTTGTAATCTTCATGTTTTTTTTCAATATTAGTGATATTGTATTCTCGTTTTAGAAAATAGTAATATCGTTAACTTCAATAATTGAAGAATTCGTGTATCTATAACGAAATTGAGAATACAAAATGAGTTCACGGTAAATCGACTAATGGAGGGTATTTTTAAATCTCCTAACTCATTTTGTTTAATTGTTTTAGTAAGAATACCGTATGATTATTGTATTTGAATATGGCGATGGAGAGTACATTTTAGAAAACTACTTGATAAATAGTTGACCTATCTCTTTAAAGAGAGCAATTTGTGTAATATTTTTGTGTTTGTGTATACCAAGGAATTTATAAATAACTGATATCATTTGTGTACATAAAATGATTTAGATTTTAATATAAAATATTATGAATATAGTACTTTTTTATTGGATTCATTGCTTCAAATTATGAAGATAAATACGATATTTACAGTACCTTGCCAGTAAAAGTTACATATTTTTAACAAGCATAGCATGATCTGTTCCACAAATTCATTGTTGAATAGTTTGATCAATTTCATAAAATCGTCTATCAACATCTCATTCTTTAAAGCGTCAACGAGTACCAGATAATTAATATGATTGATACTATTTATCCTATACAGATTTCAGATACCTGAAACTTCTCATTAAATGTTCTATAAAATATGATGATAAAAACACTTAACATTAAATTTTAATTACATTTCTCCATTGCAGACGCATACTAATAATAGCAAAAAACTTATTTAGCGATTTTGGACTTCACACGCTCTTCATCAGACATAACGTAAAGAAGCACTATACAAAATATGTTACATATATAAAGCCAATGTGGTTACATGCAAAAATAGTTGAAATATGTGTTAATTCAAAAAAAATCTAAAAAACATTAAAATATTATTCATTTAATATATCTAAGAAAATTAAACTACTATAAAAATATATGTTCCAAATTTAGATTCTCTGGTCAAACGGAAGAATGAAACATCCTGGTTTCATGGCTAAACCAATTCACATTTTTTTTTTCAATTGACTAAAATAAGCCAGATTAGAGACGTTTCAATGATAGCAAAATTCATTTCCACATCATTTTCGTCCTCTGCAATCGTTATTCAAAATTATTCAGAAATATTTAAATATAAAAACTTTTTTTTCAGTTTAAAATAGATGGCTGAAAATAAATTGAAAATACCAATAATTATTATGCCCATGGTCGCAATTGATAAACCAGATTGAAAAATATAATACTGTTTATTCATAAAATTAATTTTTCTATTAATGTATCAGTATTTCGGCAAGTTCAGATAAAATATAATTCCTCTAAAATGCGGGAATGATATGCTATCTCATTTCACGACGGGCTAATTGCCACATGTTAACCCCTAATTAATTGCCACATGTTAACCCCTAATTAATTGCCACATGTTGACCGTTGAACATTTGAGCCCATTTTCATAGGCAGTTGCTAGAAAGAAAACTAACTAAAATAATAGCCATAAACGTGAAACGCTTGTGAAAAAAAGAACAAACCATACAAAAAGGAAAGAAAAGAATAAAAAATAAAAAAGGGAGAAATATAGTGAAAATTTCGTCTACTAAATCCAAGAATGCACCTAAGTAAATAAAAATGCAGATAAGAAACTAATCGTGAAGAAAATGGTGATTCAAATTACTACCTTGTCTGTGTAGAACATAACATTATTCCAGTAGCCCATCAGAATAAGTTTGGACCATGTGTCAAGAGTGGGCCCATAAAGATTATTCTTCAAGTATACTTCACTAAAGCTAGATCTATGTGTATCACAATTATGACGGTGGTGATTCGATAGATAGCTAATTAATATAACTATAGTAACTAGGCATAACTGAGAAGACACTAATTGAATTGCAATTTTCTGTTCCATAAATGTAATTCTTATTTTCCTGTCATACATAGATATTTTATAATATATGTTTTGCATTATTTATCAAAATTTACTTATAATAAAATAAATCCTGTTTTAATAATTATTCCTTAACATTTCCCTAATTAGCCAAAATATAATATTTGCAATTGGTGAAGAGGAAATTTGACAACTATTTCTAAGAAAAATATTAAATAATGTAAATGCAAAAAACTAGTCCCACTCAACCCTATATACAGAAAACAAGTCTGCACATTTGATTTCTAAATCCCAACTCATTAACATATTAATTAAATGCAGTTCACAGAGACCGATAGCAATATTTTTAAGAACGAAAAAGTATATCAAATTATAGGTGATTGACTATTTCTTGTTGATGAAATAAATATGGACCTATTTAGGGACTTTGTTTCTAGTGAAGTGACCAGCATCCGTGTACTGACTGGAAGCGTCATTATTAGCTTTCCAGACATTTATAAAAAGCCATATAAAGTCGGGTTCGGTGACTGTGAAATTGACAATTGCACTTTATAAAATCTTAATCTATTTTAAATTTTAAAGCGTCTAACGGAAGAACTTGGCGTTGTGCGGGGTATATAAAATGTAATGAAATATAAAACTATTTCAGTTACATGACACTTTTATTTATTTTCGCCATTGTACATTATTGGCTTTCTCAAAATCTATATTCTATTTCACTAAAGCAAATACACTGATTTTGCTTTGAATAATGCGTTTATCATGTTCTTGAGTACACATCCTATTAAATTAGCAGCAATGTATGGTACTCTTTGGGAAATGAAAAGCCGATATTTAAGTAAGATTACTCCAAATATTTCTCCTAATAAATATAAATGTGAATAAACTTACAAAAATATAATAAATTTACCACATGAATATTTTAAAATTAATAATAGGAGAAATTAGTAAGATAATTAATATTTAAATAGGAAATACTAAAGAAATAATAATTTAAAATAATTAATAGGAGAAACCGACGTTGTCTAGTATTATTAGTTTATATTGGCATAAGATCAATAAAATACGAAATACGTAGTATAACCAAAACGTGTAGATTCATCGAAAACTCGAGTTACGATTTTCGGCATGATTCCAATATTTTCCCTATACATGACCATGTATTACAGGAAAAGTAAAAATCTGATGTGGCCAGCACATGACTTTCACTGCAAACTTATATTCAAGTTGTCTTTATTTTAATTCAATTTAATTCACTTTTAATTCAATTTTCGTTCTCATTTGGTAACTGGACTTATTTTCAAATGTGGTGTAGCAAAAATACGAAAAAACTAAGATAGAACAGCTAATCCTAGTGCAATGGGGTTGGTCTTATTCTTTTCATCGTTAAAAATTACGTATAAAACATGCATTTAATTGATATATTTGAGCATACGTATTTTTTATTTTAGATTTTGACGATTGTTGCAGGCCATTTCGCAAAAAGGCTGGCTATTTTTTTCCGAATCGTACGAAAATCTAATCAGTACCTGGGTAACCCACAAGTGACTTATCTACCAAATTTTGTTAAATTTGATTAGTTTTTCAGCTAGAGTGGATACAGGCAATTTTCGAGGACCATTTCGCAAAAAGAATACCATTTTTTTATCCCGAATCATACCAAAAACTAATCAGCACCAGAGTCATACACAAGTGACTCACCTACCAAATTTTATGAAATTCAGTCCATTAGTTTTTGAGTTAGTGTGGATAATACATTGCACAGACAGATAGACACACAGACACACACACACAGACGTCACGCTAAAAATAGTCTTTTCGTGTTCTAGAGGTCCCAAAACGTGTATATCCATCGAAAACTCGGGTTGCGATTTTCAGTATGATTCCAATACTTTCCGTATACATTGCCATGTATTGCAGGGAAAGTAAAAATTGTTATATATTGATTCCAAAATTTTCTAGGATCTATGTCTATAGTTTAACATTCCAAGCCTCACAGTTATATATATTTTTCTATAAGTCGCAGTGCAATCACGCAAATTCTTATTATGAAACTCATAGTCACTGATTTACACTCTGATTTAGCTTCCTTTCGGGCTACTACATTACACGTTTTGACAACCAAAGTTTCACATGAATTTTATTAATGTTTTGTGAAAAGTTAGGAGGATGATCAATTTAAATAAAGTTTGCGAGTTTTAATATTCTAAAAGAAGCTTTTCACGATATGTATTTCTATTAAAAAATCCACATAGTGTAACTTCTTAACACGCTGTAGGAAATATTTTTTTAAGAAACCTATTGTCTGTTTGTCTTAATAGAACAATTAAAAAGCATACACACAGGTTGAATGGGTCACGAGTTATGTGCTGTCATTGTAGACAGATAAAAATATTTTCATTTTAGTTTGTCTGTGGGAAAGTGTAAAAAGTAAATGATAAATCAAAATATTTTCGGACTCAGCTTCATTAACCGAAAAAAGTTTCATTGGAATCGATAAAGTATCTAAGCAGATATAAATTTTTAAAATAAATATATATACTTATTTTTTTACGTATATATTAACGTAGTACAAAATCTGAATTTTTTGTCCATAGATGGTATTCACAATTCAGCTTAACAAACCAGTGAGAAAACTATATGCATCGGTTGAAATACTTTTGAATTAAAGGCGCTCAAAATACAGAAATAAACACGAATTTTTAATCCCACAATTTTGCGGGTAAGTGTAAAAGTAAAAACATTAACCAAAATATTTCTTGCATTTTGCCTCATTGCCCGAAGAAAGGTACATAGAAATATATCAATTTATTTCATAAGATAGGAAGATTTAAAATTATACGTTCGAGTTTTTACGTTTATGTGTTAACGTGATACAATAACTTATATACTTTTGGTCATAAACATGTTACCAATTAAACTCCAACCAGTGGCATTTGTATTGAAATGATATGAATCACTAGTAAACAGAATTTATTAGCAAGCATAATAAATAGACACAAACGATTACTTTAATCATCTATGATCCGCGTATAGTTAGTTGTTGGAAAATGCATTTTAGGCCAGAATATTGATTGGAACTAACCCCGTTACTCGAAAATATTTTCATCGCAATCAATCAAGTATTTTAGGGAATATGTAGCACAGAAGCGTAATTTAGAGTTTTCATATTTCTATTACAGTAATCGAAATATTTTGCATTAATAAACCAATGAAAGGAGTATGCAAAGCCGTTGATCCAGTTATATAGGGTCACGATAGACAGAAACAGAATTCTTAATCCCGTTGTTACTTACTTATTACTTACTTCGTTGCAGTCCTAATATACATTACTGATATAAAACGTATTTCAAAGTAGTCCTGATACTCAACCTCATTGCCTGAAAAAAAAAGATGAAAATTGATGATTTAGTTCAGTAGATATTTTACTCAAAAGTGTCTATTTAAGTTTTTACTTTTACATATTAGATTTTTTTACAAAAATGTATAGCCATATACCTTGTAAGTTAGGCGTAGAGAGTTGCCGGGGTTGTATTTATAACTTTATTTAGGTTTTATGTAATACAACAAATAACTATGAATGGCTCTAACAAACTTTTCTTGTTAAATATGATGCTTAGATATATTAAAAAGTAAAATCTAATGCTTTGGTTTTTAGTTTATAGGAAAGCTCATTTATGTAAATCCTACTTTAGTTTTGTGTCCTTATCATGCCATTTATTTTGATTTCAAATTGTATTCCATATATTTAAGATGTTTTTCAACTATTTCTGATACCCACAAACATAAAAAATCCCAGTCTAACGGTTAGTTGCTTTACTTTGCCTGCACACTATCAGATTTTTGCAAACATCCGCACTCTTTGCCTTTATGAGTTATTGGATCATAAAGTTTTGTACTATTTCCTTTTATAACCAATAAATAATATGACATTAAAAATGAAAATATGGGAGCATAGTTTTTTAAGAATAGGTTCGTGTATGTGCCAGTTTCCTTAAAGACGAAAGGTCCTTCCTCTTCAAGTAAAGTTATACATAACTCAAAATATAGTTTTTAAAAATTTACGTCATAGATCATTAAACATTTTTGATATACGTAGAAAATTAATGAAAAGCAAATAGCGTTTGAAAAAAATGAAAAATTTCGGAATTATAATTACGTTATAAAATTTATTTTATGCAAAGAGTATAAATAATTTATATGTATTTGACATAAAGTTAAGCATATAATTTAAATGAATTCAATTTTTACTCATTCTCAAAGCTTGTAATTTCTTTGAATATACTAGTCCAGTTTTGCGGTAAGTAATAAAATTTATTGAGAACTAAATTTTTAGAGATTCAACATTTAAAATACTGAGATTCAATTTTTAAAATATTTCTAAAACTATCTGCTAGAATTTAAAGATAATCTGCCTTTATAGGTTAATAAATATATAAAGATGTTGCAAATATTTTAGTATGCCACACTCTTATCTTTTACAACTCACATTCTCACATCTTTCTAAACTAAAAATCATCTGAAAATAATTTCCAACACAGCAATATACGTAATTTGATAACTAGGGGTTTTATGCGTATAACTAGTATTTAAGTCAGTCAAAGACAGGCAGATTAAAACCTGTAAAGAATTAAGTAGCAAACTTTTAATAAGTTTTATTTTGGTCCACAATGTATGGTGCTTAGCTTCAAAAACTTTTTAATAAAAAAATAAGTTTCAACATTTTAATAAGTTTTATTTTGTTCAGCAATGCATGGTGCTTATTATCAAAAGTAGCTTTTAACCGAACATCGTCTCAGTTAGGTTCTGTCCCATGGTCTATATAACTGCGCAACTTTCGGTCTCCTAGGTCATCGAATAGTTTTTGCGGGATTTAGAAAACCTTTCCGATTTCCCCACATTTTATCCTGGGGAAAAATAAAAAATACCAGCTCCGTTAGGTGATAGATACTATAAAGATCAGGAATTACTTAAAAATAACCTATATTCTCCACCCTCAGGGGTGACTCAAAAATCTGACTTCGTTGAGTTCTTTGTCGGAATCGATATTTTATGTATGTAAAGATTCAAACATCTAGGTCACCGTAAGGACTTATCTATGGTTTGGAAATATTTTTCTAAAAACAGAAACTAATTTCGTCGTCCCCGAAAGAAAAACTGAAAATCCATCTCCGTCAGGTTCTGCACCTTAGTTGATACTATAAGTGTGCAACGATTCCTCTTTCTGGATTACCACGAGAATTTTAAATGGTATGTAAAGACAAAAGGACGTCACATAATTATTATATAATAGTCCGATGAAATGGTTTAAAATCAAATATTTTATTTTCGATAATGTGAACTACGAGTGAACTATAGGCAGAAAATGGAATGATGCCTCTTATTATGAGAAGTTATAACTATGTTGATTTTCCGTTTACTGCGTGTTGACCATTTTTTTATAACTGTATATACGAGAACTTGCTTTAAAATATATTTTATTGATTCGATTTATTTTCTCTTCCAGTTTGTTCGCAACTTAATCGAGGCATTTTCACGCTGTTGGCGCCAACTGCAGAGTCGACTTATGAAACGTTAGCAGCTTATACAAACACATTTCATATACCTTTTCTTAGCCCTTCATTCCCACAGACGAACTTCGATCGTCCCATGCAGTATGGGGTTAGCATGAAACCACAGTACCTCAAAGCTATCATCGACATCATCAAATACTATCAGTGGAAATCTATAGTATATCTCTATGACTCTGATGATGGTGAGTATGAATGACTTCAATAATACATAACTAAAATATTAATACTAGTAAATTTTGGTAAATTGCGTGTAAAAGTCAGGAGAATGTTTAGATGGTGTCAGTAAATGCACTTAAATGTATTGGGGATAGCGAGACATTAACTGTTAAAAACTAAATTTAATATTATATTTTAATAGATTTAAAACAACGTTTGACGCAAGGGGTATATATTTTTTTAAATATGAAGATATGTAATGGGTTTAGTTCGATAGCAAACTACATCTTTAAGAAAGCATTCAGATCACAGTAACAATATAAATATTTTAGGGTATTGTTAGTTGTGATATAGTATTTTTAAATTTTCACTTACTGAATAACGGGAAAAACTTACTTGGTGAAAAATATTAAATATTTATTATTTTACAACACACTTGATTTTATAAAGTATTAAACTATTTGAAATTGTACTGCATTAAGGATATTTTAAATAAATAGCAAAACTAATTTATAATCAATTATAAATATTCTTAAAAATGAAGCAAATAAATTGAATTAGAATTAATAATTATTTTATTTATTTTCAAGAAGAGGTTGTCATATTCATAGCAATTTCATTAGAAAATAGTTCACAGCATATAAGATACTGAGAATCTCCTTTTTCAGAATCAATTAAATTATGATTAATGTCGAAGAACTTATAAAATATGATTTTAGCACGCAAAATTGAAGTAATGCATCATGTTTTGAAGAGTAAAGAGAAAAACGAAAATCGATAACCTCTTTGAAACTTTTACCCACAGAAGAAATATTTTTATACACTCCAATTTTCCAACATAGGGTCAATCTAGTTTCCATCCTGTAATATTTTACTTATAAAAAGTTTAAAATAGAAGAAAACGGGATTATTTATGGTTCAGTAGTTGCTTAAAGTAGATTATCTAACTAGGAAAAAATATCTTTGTAAGATACCCTGTTTCGGTGTAAATATATTTGTGTGTAAAATACAGTAATATATATATACTTATTAAAAAAACAATGATTCTTAGATTTCGTTTGATCGAAATTCGAGTTAGAATATATTGCAATTATTGGAATGTAATTTAAAAACAAGTTATTGAGTCTTTTGGTAAACATCGTTGTATAAAAAGATGAAATGAATTTTTCATAAAATTATCCTACTCCCATAAATCATAAAATCATAAAATAAAGGAAAATGACATAAAAAAATATGATTTTTCTTCTAAACACAATTCAATTTAGCAGAATTCGTAAATAACTATATTAGTGATTATACTAATTATGTACGCTAATATGTAAATAATGTATACTAATTATGTGTACTATTATGTATTGTTATGTATACTAATTGTGTAAATAAAATTTTTTCGGATATTTTTGTTGGGCAATAGTAGGTGAATAACTAACAAGAAAGATCAATCATGCATAAGGCATTGATTATGAAATACTTTCCAGCTGCACTGCAATTTTATTTAAACATCTCTAAAGTGTGATACACTCAGTGGTGATATTTTTAAAATTATCACAATATTACAATAATTTATTATATTTGAAAACTTAAAACTTCGTCGAAAAAAATGAACTTTATTCAAATAACGTCATCAAAATATAAATCGCCAGCCTGGTTCTCTATGTAAAAGCAGTAAATATTTCATTCATATATTTTTATTTCATTCATCACAGTACTACAATAATTTATTTTACATAAAAGCTTAAAACCATGGAGGTAAAAGTAATTTAACTCTATGTTTAAAACTTCATCGAAGAAGTCTTCTATAAAATCGGCTACTTCTCTATGTAAAATAAATGAATGTTCATATCAGCTATATTGCAAACTCCAGAACTAAATAATTTTACGTTAAATAAATTCAGCAATTCTTATACAACTCATCGTACATCTTGATGTGTTTACATTATCCATAAGTGAAAATTAGTCTTCGTTGTAGAAATAATCAAACATTGATGATCATTTAAACTCAAATACATTGTAATTGTGTTGTTTCGAATATAGATGCACATAAATTAAAAAAAAAGATAAAGATAAAGCGGTTTTAGGACGGATACAACACTAAATATAAATTAAAAAGAACTTTAAAATTCACGATTTTGACACAAGATGAATGCTATATTTTATTTTGAAGTGGGTCACGTGATCCCTTTATTTAATATGGATATAATTATTATTTTTATTTTTATTTAAAAACTAACGAATGTATTTTGCTGAATTTTTTTTCATATTTTTATGGGATAATTTGAATATTCCTTTAAACTTTCGAAACAATTTGTGAATTTCAAATTCACTTAAAAAATGTTTGAAAAATTAGGTCCCATAAGGTTCAATGTATTTCATTTTTTAAACCCGGGTTCAGTCCAAAACTAATCGGGTGATATTATTCATTTATATTCCCATATGTCCCACAGACCGTCTGAACAACATATTAAAATTTCATTTTGAAAAGTCATTTTTACGGCAGTTTTCGTGCGAACGGACAGACAGGCAGACAGACAGCATGAACAAAGTCATACACACTCTTCAACTATGTTGTAAAGTGTTAATAAAAAAACTGATAAATTTCAAATTTGTATAATGCTTATACTGATGAGTTTATTCTAGAACTTTATTCATAATAAGCATAATTTGCAAATCATTTTTTACAATAGGAAGAGTTCGCTTAATGGAAATGTATTAACTATAGGATATAAAGACACAAATATTTTTTAGAATGCGGCATTAATATATAGCATTTCAGCAGTTTCCATTGCCAAAAATGAAAATTCGACAACGAGGAAAACTTCCACAATTATTTCACTGTGTAAAAATGGAAACATTAGCTATAACTGGAGCGAGCATACTAGGTATACTGCAGTGGAAGTGGAGAGCATTGGTTTAAATTGGAGACACCAGACATAAAGAAAAATATTGGGCCCGTCATTGCTTCATTTTTAACACTTTACAACTTAGATTAAAAGGGCTTATGACTTTGTTCACTCTGTCTGTCTGTCTGTATGTCCGTTCGCAAGATAACTGCCGTAAAAATGACTTTATCAAAATGAAATTTTAGTATGTTGTTGAGAAGATCTGTGAGTTTATTGTGTGGTTCTCGCAGAGTATTATTCTGTGGGACATATGAGAATGTAAATGATTCATATCAGCCAATTATTTTTGAATTGAACCGAGATTGAAAACATGAAATACATTGAACCGTATGGGACCTAATTTTTCAAACATTTTTTAAACGAATTTCAAATTCATAAATTACTTTGAAAATTTTAGGAAATATTCAAATTATCCCATAAAATATATAAAACAAATTCCAGCAAAATATGTTCGGTAGTTTATTAATTAAAAATTAAAATAATAATGACACCCATATAATATGAAGAGGCCACGTGACCCACTTCAAAGTGAAATATGGCATCTATCTTCTTGTTGTTGTTGAGACCCAGACCGTCCGACCTACCAGAAAGGTGTAAGGTAACCGTTTGGATGGCCGGGAAGTGCCACCCAATTTAGACCGGAAATCAGTGGGGGGGCATCCACAGGGACCGTACCCTCCTTCCCCTACCACCAACCTCTCGGAAGGACTTACGGACCCACATGTTTAACGTGATCGTACTCCGCATGACCACGGCGGCAATTGTGGCAGCGTGCAAATCCAGATCGCAAACCACCGGGCTACCGCCTCCGAAATGTGCCAACAGCACGCGGTGTTCCCAGGTGGTCACCCACCCAAGTACTAGCCGCATCCGATGCTGCTTGACTTCGGTGACCTAACGAGAACCGGTGTTTTCAGCACGGTAAGGCCGTTGGACATGGCATCCATCTTGTGCTAAAATCGTGATTTTTAAAGTCCTTTTTAATTTATATTTGGTGTTGCATCCTTCCTAAAGCAGCTTTATTTTTGCATTTTTAGTGCATCCATATTCTGCGCCAACGCAGTTGCAATATTTTTGAGTTTAAATGATCATCAAACTTTAATTATTTCTAGAAAGAAGCCTAACTTAAATTAATATACAATGTAAACGAGTGATTATAAGATGAGTTGTATAAGAATTGCTGGATTTTTTCACGCAAAATTATTTAACTTTGGAATCTGGAGTAAAAGTGCATGAATGAAATACTCTCTGCTTCTACATAGAGAGCCAAGCGATTTATATTTCGAGTTTGAATGTTGAAGGAAGTTTTGAGCATGGAGTTACAGGATGTATTTTACCTCCATGGTTTTAATTTTCCATGTATAATAAATTATTGTGGTTCCGTGATAATTAAAATAATCCCGCCGCCCTGAATGTATCGTATTTTAGAGATGTTAAAATGAAATTACAGTTGGATAGTGTTTTATAATCAAAGCTTTATGCATGATTGATCTTTTTTGTATTTTGTATTTAGTGTTGCATCCGTCGTAAAACCGCTTTATTTTTGCATATTATATGTGTTTTTAAATTCTGTGCTTACGTAATTACAATATTTTTTATTTTAAATGATCAATAATCCTTGATTTTTTTCTCCAACGAAGTCTAATTTTAACGTATGTAAAATGTAAATAAAACAAGCGATTGTAAGATGAGCTGTATAAAAATTTTTGATTTTTTATAATTATTTATATTTATATTATAGCTAAATAATTTTTGACACAAAATTATTTAGCTCTGGAGTCTGAAACATAATTGATATGAATGAAATATTCATAGATTTAACTTATAAAGAGAAGCAAGCGATTTTATAACATTGTCTTTTTCGATGAAGTTTTAAGCTTCCCATTATTGTACTACGATAATTTTAAAATGTAAACCGCTGAATGTATCGCATTTTAGATATGTTTAAATAATATTGCATTTCAATTGAAAAGTGTTTCCCAATCAATGCTTTATGCATAATTAATCTTTCTCGTTGTCTTATCACTCTAGTCTCAATTTGATCAACCGACAACAGAAAGGATCGGGATCTACTTCAAATGCCAGCATTCGTGCAGCATATATATATATATATATATATATATATATATATATATTACTGAATAAAGGAATATGTCACTATGTGTACTGTTTATAGCTGCTATCGTCGTACTATCATAAAGTTTGACACACAGGTGCTGTTCAGGCCAACGGCCGTACCGTGCTGAAAACACCGGTTCTCGTTAGATCACCGAAGTCAAGCAGCATCGGGCGCGGTTAGTACTTGGTGGGTGACCACCTCGGAACACCGCGTGCTGTTGGCCATCTCGGGTGCGGTATCCCCGTGGTTTGCGCGCTAGATTTGCACGCTACCACAAATGCCGCCGTGTTCATGCGGAGTACGATCACGTTAAACATGTGGGTCCGTAAGTCCTTCCGAGAGGTTGGTGGTAGGGGAAGGAGGGTACGGTCCCTGTGGATGCCTCCCCCACTGGATTCCGGTCTAAATTGGGTGGCACTTCCCGGCCGTCCATACAGTTACCTTACACCTTTCTGGTAGGTCGGACGGTCTGGGTCTCAACAACAACAACACAGGTGCTGTTCGACATACACAGGTGCACCCTTAGCGCTATATTTTAAATTTTGAAATTGTTCTTTAGTTATTTTATGTTTTAGCTCAATTTACAACGGTGTTGGGTTATTTCCTGACAAATCGATTCTTTAGCAACCTAAAATATTATCACAGACTTTCCATCTTGACATTATTTCTACCTAGTGTAGGTACTTTTGTACCAATAAATAACAGAATTATTATTTATTTATGTAATCCTTGTTTTCTTTCGTAATTTGTGTATGACCCCTGAAACGTGATAAGCTGACATAATTTTTGCCATCTGACAACCGATGTCATTGCATTGAAAAGTGTTTTAAGTCAGCATTTTTTTCTTTTCATATCTCTGGGACTTTTTATGATAAAATGCTGAAATTCTGTACATCACCTTATTAGTGTATGGGGCACATTTTACTCATTGGAAATTTTTTTGTACGGGGGTCGTATAAAAATTCAAATTTTGTATTTCTTAAAATTTAATTCCTCTGAAAATTAAAACATGTTTTACACAACTTTGTAATTTATTATGTATGTCTAAGATCAATATTTAAGGAATAAAAACCGAGGTAATATATATATATATATATATATATATATATATATATATATATATATATATATATATATATATATATATATATATTACCTCGAGGATATATATATATATATTACCCGGAGGCGCGATGCAGCCTTCCAAGTACACTTATATATAACATAAAGAGAAGAAAGAACGACAATATATCAAAAATTGGCCGGGGGGGATTGTGACCCCCACTTCCCGGTTAAGCCAGCTTAACGTCATGACAACACTCCCGGAAGCGGATACACTGTCGAAAACCAAGTACACAAAATTTTAAATTCAATATGAAATATGTAAAGTCAAAAGTTGAAAGACCCAAATAGACTCAACTACAATAAATGAAATTTCAAGATACAGTGTTACCTACATCAACACAAAAGAAAACATATAATATCTAATATCAGATAGATAACAATACAAACCGACCTCGTACTCACATTACCATCCTAGCAACCATACTGTTATAGAAACAACTTCCACAAAACCAAAACTAAACACCCTTTAACGTCGCAACTGATACATCCTTGGTAGTCGTATATCGTAGTCGTATATCTTGGTAATATATTTAAACTGCAAGTGTTCTTTTATTTAGATATAAACTGTAACTTTC
Source organism: Amaurobius ferox (assembly GCA_951213105.1). Classification (NCBI taxonomy): domain Eukaryota; kingdom Metazoa; phylum Arthropoda; class Arachnida; order Araneae; family Amaurobiidae; genus Amaurobius; species Amaurobius ferox. The sequence continues at coordinate 36,799,239 of OX578141.1, read as the reverse complement.
CGTTACGGTTATGTTGTAAAATTTTTCTGATGATGTCGCTCAGAAAACGCAAAGCTTATCCCCTTGCAATTGCCTCATTCAGGAAGCAAATATCGCTTTCATAACGGTACATAATATTGCTATTTAATCGTTTACTTCTGATTAAAAATTTTAATATAATGTTTCTGAATATATTACTATGTAAACTTGTATTCCATTTCACAATGTAATTTATTTTAAAATTGAAATCTTTTCTTTTACCATAAAGACGAAAACCAACGTATCCATTTGATTGTTTGTATATAGTTAAGTCCAGGTAATTAATGATTTGATCAGAATTACTTGCTGTTTCAGTGAATGTTAAGTTGGTTGGATAAAAAGTAAAGTCCATATTATATTGATCATCGTGATAAGCACACAAAATCTCATCCACATATCGAATAAAGATTATTTCATTTAATAAATGAGTTTCTTCTTCATATTTGTTTAAGTAGATATCTGCTAGAATAGAGGAGCAAGCTCCTCCCATTGGTATTCCATATCGTTGTTTGTAAAAATCGGTTTCATCATATAATACTGTTTCAAACAGGACCATTCCGACCAAGCACTTAAAAACATGTTTTTTTATAAGACTTTGCATTTCGTATTTATCATAAATCTCCATTAAAATATCAAATAAATCATTTATGTCAATATTACAGAAAAGGACATGGAAATCATAACTTTTGTTATATAGGTTATCAGATATATTTTTAAGTTTTTCCATTACTTCAAAACTATTTTTTATGAAAAATACTCGAGTATTTTTAATTTTTATCAAGATGTTCTTCAAAAGTTTTAATAATTTTACATTAGCTTAAGTTAAATAAGTTTTATATCCATTTGTTACTGGTCTAAATTTTACAGGATTTTTATGTAGTTTTGGTATAAGTGTGATGTATGGGAACTTGATGGAATTCATATTGTAACTCAAAACCTTATATTTTGCTTTGATACGGTTTTCTATTTCAGTTTTAGAGTGGTGTGGTTGTACATAAGCACTTTCATTCTGATAACTTGCAATGAACATTTTATTGTAATAATATTGTCATGTGAAAGCGAAATTGGACGTAACTTTATCAACATATGTAATTACAAATTCCTGATGTAATTTCTCCAGATTGTATTTTTTGTATTTCTCAGAACCATCGTATTTTTTTAAATCCTTATAATTTATCTTGATACTTCCCAGCACTCTTTATTTCCATTCCTCGAAATCCTGTGTTGGAAGACTGTATTTAACTGCACATTTATATATAAATACATCTACGTTAGTAACGAAACTTTCTTCAATATCTTGATGCTCTTCGTTTCTATATTTAGTTCCTAAAGTAAAGGTATTTTTTAAATTAGATCCTTCTAGAATAGATCTTCTTAGATCGCCCGTTATTATATGACCAATATTATTGTTTTTAAAAGCAGGATATTTATGACATGGGCAGTTTTGATCGGTTTTCAATACATTTTTACACACTTTATTGTAATTAAATAAGCGTCTACCCAGTGGTAATGCATATTCATATGCCACTCTAATATATACTTCCTTTATAGGAAATATTTCTTGATGTTCTCGTAATATTCCTGAAAAATTGATATTATCGAAATTCTTGTTTGTGTAATTCACGATCATATATATATTCGTGACACAATTTCACCGATAAAGCATCCTCCAGATTGATATTTAAAAATCTTTCTCTTAATTTAATATAGTCTAAAAATACATCCCTCTTCTCAACAGCCCGTCCAAGCGCATTTTCGAACACAACACTATTACAATGTTTCCAAATTCTCCTTTAAAAACGACCTCAAATACCAAAAACCATGTTCTTAATCCACATGTTAGATAATGCGTGATTATCTACATGTCTTTTTGCAAATTCCATGATGTTGTCAATGGTTTTATTTAAATTCATTTTAAGTTTTTTACCGCCTCGATGTTTTCGTGTAGTTTTTACAATTTCATTTCCCAAATTTTTAAGATGAAATAGATCTGTGAGAATCAATTTCAGAATCGTACTTTTTTATATGTTCACTATTATAATTTATGTTAAATATTACGGAGTTAAGTTCTTAAGTATAAAGATAATTATGTTGAGTTATATAATGGTTTTTCCACCATAATCTTTATTTTAAATTTATAACGATGTCAAGCAAGGTTATTTGCATGGCTTCTAGTCCATGATTAAATAGCAATACAATATATCGTTATGAAAGCGATATTTGCTTCCTGAATGAGGCAATTGCAAGGGGTTACACTTCGCGTTTTCTTAGCAACATCATCAGAAAATTTTACAACGTAACCGTAACGGAAAGTTACAGTTTATTTCTAAATAAAAGAACACTTGCAGTTTAAATAGATGGAGATATACCACTACCAAGGACGTATCGGTTGTGATGTTGAGGGGTGTTTAGTTTTGGTTCTGTGGAAGTTCTTTCTATAACAGTATGATTGCTAGGATGGTAATGCGAGTACGAGATCGGTTTGTATTGTTATCTCTTTGATATTAGATATTATATGTTGTCTTTTGTGTTGATGTAGGTAACACTGTATCTTGAAATTTCATTTATTGTAGTTGAGTCTATTTGGGTCTTTCAACTTTTGAGTTTACATATTTCATATTGAATTTTAAATTTTGTGTACTTGGTTTTCGACAGTGTATCCGCTTCCGGGAGTGTTGTCATGATGTTAAGTTGGCTTAACCGGGAAGTGGGGGTCACAATCCCCCCCGGCGAATTTTTGATACATTGTCGTTCTTTCTTCTCTTTATGTTATATATATATATATATATATATATATTATATATATATATATATATTATATATATATATATATAATATATATATATATATTATATATATATTATAGATATATATATAATATATATATATATATATATATATATATATAATATATATATATTATATATATATATATATATATATATATATATAATATATATATATTATATATATATATATATATATATATATATATATAATACATATATATATATAATACATATATATATATATATATATATATAATTTTGAAAATGAACTGCAAAAGTACATGTATATATCAAATCAAATCAAATCTAATTACTTAATGTAATGGCGCGAGGCTGCTCAGACATATGCTACCATACTACTCAGACATATGCTCAGACATATGCTACCTTCAAGAACAAATGCTATGATCCCTTGACTATAAAAACGTACTTAAATAAATTGGCCTACCTAATGCCGATAAGTAATCTTGAAATAAAAATGACTTATAAGTTTGTAAAAACTAAGAAAAATTTTCAATTAAAATCATATTGGCAAGAACATCAACACATTTATGTGCAGGCATTGCGAATGCAAAAATAACAAGTTTATCAATCAACATCATGTACACATCATTACCGGAGATCTACATATCGTCGAGAATTATTAAGTAAAGACCATACTTCAA